>JAVGVS010000826.1:0-86246 GCA_032718565.1 Distichodus sexfasciatus
TATATATATATATATGTACACAGAGCCAGACATTATTATAAATTAGAGTACCAAGTTTTAGTCATTTTCCATCAATGTTAACATTTGCTTTCATCTGCTGCATGAATCTTCATGTGTTTTTTTAGCGATGACTGATCTGAGTACACCTTTCCGCATTGTGTACAGGTGAAATAACTAATTTTGTTATGGAGCTGCTCGTGTCTTTTAAGATGTCCGGCCCTGCTGAAGCTCTTGCTGCAGTGTGAGCAGTTGTAGAGTTTCTCTCCGGTATGAGTTAGCAGGTGGAGCTTGAGGCTGCTGGCTACCGTGAAACGCCGGCCACACTCCTCGCAGCTGTATGGCTTCTCGCCCGTATGCATCCGCTTGTGGATGGTGAGGTGGCCAGTCTGGCTGAAAGTCTTGGAGCAGAGGTCGCAGCTGTACGGCCGTTCTCCGGTGTGGATGCGGTAATGAGTTTTGAGGTCTCCCATGCCGTTAAACCTCTTCCCACACTGGCCGCAGCAATACGGCTTTTCCCCCGTATGAATTCGGAGATGGATCCTCAGGTTGCCGGCGTTGGTGAAGGTCTTAGAGCACACACTGCACTTGTAGGGTCTTTCACCAGTGTGAGTGCGCAGGTGGACTTTGAGCTGGTTCTGCTCATTGAATCGCTTGCTGCAGTGCGGACAGCAATACGGTTTCTCGCCCGTGTGGATTCTTTTGTGAATTCTGAGCTGCCCTTGATGCCCGTAACTCTTTCCGCACACGTTGCAGGTGAACGGCCGTTCTCCAGTGTGTGTGCGTTTATGGTTTTTCAGCAGATCAGCTCGACTGAAGCCCTTGCCACAGTAGTTGCAGCTGTATGTCCTGTCAGAGCTGTGAGTTCGCATGTGGATGTTCAGCGAAGCCATACGACTGAAACTCTTGTCACAAAGGCTGCACAGGAAATTTTTGGCTAGGTTTGCCTCATCTGAGGTCTGTGGCTCTCCTGCATGGAAAATGTAAGCAGGTTCCACGTCTGATTCCACAGAGAATCCAGGATCAGCTGGACCCTCTTGCTCATTAAACAGACCCTGAACATTTGCCTCGGGCAAGACTGCAGATTTCGTCTCAAAATATTCTACACCGTCACCGTCATAAGCTTCATGTATAGTATCGTCTGCATGACTATCAGACAATATGGTTGCCTTCACCTCACAATCGCTGTCTGTGAAACAGTCTTGAGGATCGTCAAGCTGATTGGTGTCAACATTTTCTTCAAGGCGTTCCACTTTCATAGACTTTGTCAACTGGTTAACAGCAGACTGATGCGTTGAAAGGTCAATGGCAGAGTCGTCCTCTAAATTAGGGTCAATCTTGGTGCAGGTTGATGTGTTCACGGCAAAAGACACATTTTCATCCAACTCGGGGATGCGATTCTCTGGGGACTGGGAGCGTGATTTCATCAAACGAGGCTTTAAAGCACGGATTTTAATGGTCTGGTCAGCACTGCATCTCTTAAGGCACCTTCTCGGGGCTGGTGTTATGGATCTGTCTGGTGGATGATGCATGGAAACGTGTCCTGATAAATCCAAATCAGCAACCGCAAATACATCATTCTCTGCAAAACAAAAGAACGGAGATACTCAATCCCTATTCCCTATATACATAAAAAAACACCATCTCAAAATAAACTGCAATTTCAGAAACGTGAGGTACTTCACTGAAGATTAACCGCACATACCTGTCTTGACACGGCGCTGGATCTCTTGCTCTTGCAGCCTTTTCCTGAGGTCCTCGTTTTCCGAAGCAATTCGCCGGATTTCCCCTTGATACTCGGACAGGGTCTGATCCACAGAGTCCAGAATGTTGCCCACGGTCGCTTTAAAGATCTCGTTCAAAGACGACTCCAGAAAATCCTTTAGGTTTTTGCAGTTTGCCATAACTGCCATTGCTTCATAAGCAAGGAACAGCAAAGAAATAACGGCTGTTTCTATATGAAATCACACGCAGCACCAACAATAGCACGACAGCTAAGCGTTTACTCGGCCTTTGGCTGAGACGGATCTTGAGAGCTGGGTGGATTTATAACGGAACAAAAGTGCAAGCATTCGGAGACGCAAAAAATGGCATCTCCAAACACAACGTGGCGTCTTTAAACTCCTCAAGTAACCCGAGACGGATAACTTCCGCCTTGTAGATGATTTTAGCCGGCGAAGGTAGTGAACACACACAAAGCTACAAGCGTCCCAGAGGCGAAAGGTTTTACGGTGCTAGGATTCGGAGATTCCCCCTCACAGGGAGTCCTATAGGTTTGGAGGACTTACTGCAACCGATTTTTATTTTATTTTATTTTATTTTTTTTAATAAAGAAGAAATAGTTTATAAAGTAAATGCTTTGTTTGGAGGAATTTTCTAAATATAACATATACATAATCTATGTAACTTATGTGCCTTTTGCTTCTGTGCAAACTGTATAGAAATAGTTTATAAAGTAAATGCTTTGTTTGTATTTATATTGTATTTATAATTTATGTGACTTTTTATTTAAATCTAATACTTTATGTAAGCAATTTATATGGTATTTCATATATTCGGTTCATATTTTTTGTATTTCCTCCTAAGTATTTTGAATGTGCTATTGGTTTAGTTAAATAAAAGAACGTCTAAGACAAAGCTATTCAGTTTCTTGTGAGTATATGTACACTAGCAGTGGAATTTACTGCGATGCAAGGGGGCGCCACCTAAAATCTTGCCTAGGGCTCCAAATTTGTTAGGGCCGGGCCTGTAGTTGAGATGCCAACAAAGTTTACTTTGACTTTGAATTTGACTTGAAATATATTTAAAACTATTCAGTCTTACTAGTGAATAAGGTTCCATTTTAATACCTGTACTACATTTACAGCATTAGCAGACGCTTGTATAAAGAGCGACACACAACAGTGCTTTGTAGCGCCTGTTCTTCAGCCTGTAAATCTAAGCTTAAATCAACAACTGCCGTTCAACTAAGTTACCGTCAGCTAAGTTATACACTTTAACAAACCATGACAAAGAAAAAGTCAAGAGACGACAAGAATCATCTTATAACAAATCTCATCTGACAATCTGAGAATCTTGCATCTTAAAAGTGATGAGTATACGTCCTCCTAAGTAAACAAAATACATCTGATCTCGATGCAACTATGGCAGCAATGTGGTTCTTCTAGAAATGTGATAAAAACTTAATGTACAGGAGTAGGAGTGACAATAGAAACGTCCAACTAATACAGTGAAGGGAGTCAATAGCCCCCTCTAGCGGTTACTATGGTAGGAATGAACGCGGAGTGGGCGGTGGTTCATTCCCCCACAGCTCAGGTGTCTTTCCGCATTTGTAGTAAGCTGCACCAAACCAACCAGGTGTTTCTTCGACTCTCCTCCCTAATGTTACCTTCATTTTTGACTCTGCTCGAATCCTCAGAGCTTATCAGCAGAGTTGTTTGTATATAAATAGTCAGATCAGACAATGGGTGAAACATACAGTGGGAGGAATACTGCAGACACCTACCAAGCATCGGCATCTGACTTCTGAAAGCTGCAGCAGGACATGGTTGTTCAAATGAGTTACTTAATTTCTTCATTTTTTTGCAGTGAATGTTGTTAGTTTTCCTAGCTGAGAAACCATAATACAAGGGATCAACAGTTCTTAAATAATATAGCTTTTGCTTGGCACTACTTCATTGCCACCTTCTCTGGATCTAATAATCATATTGTTGACTGAGGTAAGTTTTACTATACTAAAAAGTAAAATAAGACTTTTTGTTTTCTACTCACTGACATTAGTAGATATTCCAATTAATGTTTACGCTCTGTTTTAAAACCCTCATCTATCCTCAGGTATTTGGGGTGTATTTTAGAAATGTTACCACATTTCCTTTAGAGCTTTCTTCTCTGATGTTTGTGTGCCCATGTGAGCCCTTATCATTCTGTTCTCTTGATTTGCTTGTCCATGATGGCTCAGCAACATGAGGGAAACTTAAAATAACCCGAATGGTAAGTCAGCCGCAAGAGTTTTGCGCAATGGGGTGTTACTATGAACTCCTGCCATGGTCCCTTCTCTCAGTTCCCCATTAATTTTGACCCTCATGAAAGTGCAACAGCAACAACAAAAAAACATGATCCTTGCAAGTCCTAGAATCCTCACATACCAAGGTTAGGGCATCTACTGCATGATATCTAACATAATAATACGTGTAATCCTTAAACTGTGTTGTTACACCACACGTCTTGCCTTGCCAGGGATTGTTGTGAGATTAGCCAATGACGACACTTCTGAAGTCACACAAAGAGAAGTGTAGTCTGTGTCAAAAGTTGTTCAGCAACAGATCAGGAACAGATATAGATATGGGTTTTTTTTTTGACAAAAATTAGCCAATCATACTAAGTCTTAAGAGTCTGCAACCCTACAGGAAGAGGTGAGGTGAGTACCAGCAGGAAATGAAGAGGAGATGGACCCGGATGTGGGTTAAATGATGTGAGTAGAACACACTACAAGAATGTGAGAACTGTCCGTTAACAGGGAGTGTCAACATGTCATAGAGAGTATAATGCTAAGATAGACCTAAAGGAAATTAAAAGAACTGTAATATCACCAGTAGTAAAGACTGCACAGACCCACCCTCAATCCCACACTATATCACTTAATCTTCAACCACCACCTTTTCTCTCTCTCTCTTTCTCTCTCTCACTAGTGGGTTTTTTTTTCAGCCAGGAAGTTGAACAGTGCTTCTGTGACGCCTGAGCAGAAAGAAATTGCAAAGCACATCCGCTGTGCACCTCAAGAGTGAAGTCGAAAAAGGGCGTTATGGCAATTTAACTGAAAGATGGTTCTAAAAAGGTCAGTTTATATCTGTGTTTGTGTTTAGGTGTTTTTTATTTGATCACTGTTACAATGTGTACATTTTAGTGTGATTGACTGATGGATTGTTGATGGTTGCGAGAGTTGAAATGAGGACGGAGGATATTGATCTTCAGTCGGTAGGCTGCTGGTCAGAGAAACGAATTTGAACTGCCAGCCATGTTGCCTTGAATTTGAATAGATATTTAAACGTAATTTTCTAACTGTTTTTGGATACACATTTTTGTAGTATCCATTATGATTTTAACCTGTAGAACCAGCATTTGTACATTTGTCGACTAAATTGTTGACACCTCTTTGTTTAAAAGAACCAGTTTGTTGAGACAAATAGTGATTGCCATGTGTGTTCTGATGGACTCCAGACCTATCCAAATTATGGTTTATTTTAATCATTCTTTTATTACTCATCACTGTAAATGTGACATTTAAGATGGTAAAGAGAAAAGTATGTATCTTGAATTGCATTTGAACTAAAATCGGATGTGCTTAACTAAGCATAGTAGTATTTACTAATTTAGTTACTATTAACACATTTTGTATATTTGCTTTTTCCTGCACCATACACCCTTACAGAAAGTGCTAACCCAAAGTCTTTTTCAGTGTGGGAGGTGCCAGTAAATGAGTTTTTTTCTTTGAAGATGGATGCCCCATTTTCCGTCATCACAAAGAGTCAGTAGTGAACTCCCCACATCTATGTGGTGTGTAATTTGTTGCCTAAGGTTCAGAGAATTGTGAGGATGGAGAGGAATCTCGTTATTCCTGTACAGCCACCTCGTCAAAAAGAAGATGCCTTTGTGACTGAGGAGCCGGAGCCATATTTGGAGGCCAAACTTTACATAGAGAAGATAGAGCAGGAAAATAAAAGATGCCAGGAAATAACCTGCGATCCCCAACCAGCTGAGGGTCAGGACACCTTAGAGGCCGGGATCTCACTGACAGTGTATCCCATTAGGGTACCCAGTATGCATTTAACATGTGCTACAGTCCAGTGGGATATGCCTCAGTCTGATGAAGAAGCCCTTTCCAAAGATGCAGGTTATGTGGAGGAGCTCAACTCGAATGTTACCGTTAGTTTGGATTGGACAGAGGATCAGCCGGGTCAGACAGATACTGAACTGCTGCAAGAGTCAAATGGAACTACAGAAAACAAAGGCATCTCCTGTCAGGTATGCATCAGCCAAACAGGAAGGAGTGTGTGGTTTGGCTTTTAGAGCAGTGCTTCTTAATATGAGTGTGTGGGTGAGATCGTGAGATGAGGTTTCATTTTTAGTCAATTTTAAAATGATGTCTGTAAAACTAAATATTGATGGTACTTGTAATGTGCCTGAAAAATATGTTTTAATGAGCCAGGCTACGATAAGATAATAGCATGTTTTTTAATATATTTAATATGCATCTGTGTTCATGTTTGGTGTCCATGCCCAGGATATGGATGTGAGCATACGTGAGACATCATCAACTGTGGAGGAGCGAGCATCATGTAAAGGTAACACCTCTTAACTTTTGTACAATTTTGACATCACATTTTCTTTGTTGTCAGCAGCGGCTTTTAAAATAGATTTGTAAAGTGTGATGTGTAACATGCTGCAGACTTCGGTACTTCCTGTGATGTTTATGTCTGGAGGCATGTCTCTACATTTTAGTCTACAGTTTTAAAAAGCTGACTATGAAATGACAGCAAATTATGTTTAGGAGGCAGTTGAGACAAATGAATTTGATCTGTCGGCCACATCGACTTGCATTTAAATAATTATTTTAAATTCATTGGTTTAATTGTTTCTGTATTTAATTGTTGACAAACTTTTTGCTCAAAAGACCAGCTGGTGGAGGCATATGCTGATAGTCCTGGGTCACAACTCTTCTAATACTCTAATATTAATTCTGATGTATAGCATGATGCAGGCTTAAGTATATCATATGTTATTTTTATCAATCTGGACGCCTACTTTCATTTTCCACTGACCTCTACGAGTCTGTATGCGTTTTATTCTGACATGAAGCTGTTCATCTGGGTTTTTTTTTCCAGATTCATCAGAGGTCTGTGCAGATGATGGACTTAAAGAGAATCCTGATATAGGAGAAGACACTGTCTGCATAGAGTACTCACACATCCAGGTGGATCTCAAGAGTTTGGAAGCTGAAGAAGAAAATAAAGAATCAATAGATATTTTGCAAGACGTCTTGTCTTATCCACTTGATGAAGGATCTGACTTAGCAGATGGGAGTGAAAGTGTCAGTAAGAATAGCATGTGCCAAATGGTATTGACTCATTGTGAACTCCCACATTCTACAGACCAGTCAAGAAAAGGTGATCAAACACAAGAACAGAATGATTCAAAACCAAGCAAGGAATCTGACACTTTACAAGAATCAGATCTAATGCCTCCTTGCGGTGTTGCAGACCCACCACAACCAGAAAAGCAGTCACCTGAAGCTGACCATGATGTAAGGCCAAATGTAGAGGGAGTTGGATCTATTAGGATGGAACAAGAGCCAGAACAGTCAGAGGAATATGAAAATTCAGAAAAGTCAGATTTGATTGTACATGTTGCAAAACTGGATATAATTAGTAACCATGAGACTGTGGAACTGGAGTCATTACAACAAGAAGATGTCGTTGATTCTAATAGAGTGGAGCCAGAGCCAGTGTCTTTACAGTCAGAAAAGTCAGAAGAAATGGGAAATTCTGAAAAGTCAGATTCAGTTGTACATATGGCAAAACTGGGTATGATGAGTAATGATGAGACTTTGCAACTGGAGTCATTACAACATGAAGAAACTTCTCCAAAGATACAAGAGTCTGTTTGGAAAGTTGACCATGGGGAACCAACATGTGGAGGACAGATAAAAAACTCAGAGGAAACAGAATTTTCTGAAGGTATAGAACAACATGAGTGCTCAACAAAGACTGAACTCCCACAGCAGACACCAGTGTCCGAATGTACACATGAGCAGAGCGACTCGGAACATTCAGAAGAGAATATCGCAGCTGATGAAGAGCCCTTAGAAGAGTCAGATCAATCAGAAACTGCCACTGAGATAGAAGTAATTGAACGGTTACAGGAATCAGAAGGCTCAGATGAGACAGAACCCTCACAGTGCTCAGAACCAGAGAGCAGTGGACAATCCAACCAAGTGAACGAGCTTCTACAGACTGAGCAACAGAATAAGGAAAAAGATCAGTCGGAACATGCCGAGCAGACTGAGCAGTCATCAGGAGAGCATGTAGTCAGGGAAGAGGAACGACCAAATGGACAGGTGCATACTGCAGAAGAGCTTTCCTACAAAAATGGCAGCTTAAATGTTGTGGACAGGGAGGAGGCTCGCAGACTTGCAGAGAGGCTGTTCAGACTTGAAAACATCCAGCGCACAGATGTGGTCCAACATATGGACAAAGAGTGAGTGTTCGCAAAATTTTATTAAAGGACTAAGAGGGGGAACCATCAATTTCAGTCCCGAAGGGTCAGTGTCCAGCATCCTGGCCTCTGGAAGTTACTAACCAGTGCCTGTTTTTATCAAAATACCTTCTAGGAATAACACCAACAACTGAAATCAGACAATATTTATCCTACCTTAGAGTTAGACAGTTATTACAAACACCCTTCTCAGAAATTCTGACTTTTTTTAAGGACCAATAATGTCATCAATGTAGGTCACCATTAGCCACAAAATGTGGTTTTCTGAGTCTAGTGCTACAGCTTCAGCAAGTGGAAAATGCAAAAAAAAAAATAGTAGTAGAAAAGGAAAATGTGTATTTATTTGTCATTGTGACCGTAGCGCAGCACACAGCGCACCACAACCAAATGTGACCCATTTGACCCATCCGTAAAGGAGCAGTGGGCAGCTAACATGGGCAGCGCCCGCAGAGCAGTGCTTGCGGATGGGACCTTGCTCATGAGTACCTCAGTGGTAACTTTACCAGTCCAGGATTCGAACAGGCGACCTTTTGATCACGAGGCGAACGCCCAACCGTTACGTCACCAACAGCCCAGAAGCAGCAGCCGTATTAGTAGTAGCAGAAGTAGCAGTTGTGTTAACAGAAGTAGAAGCAGCAGCAGCAGTATTAGGAGTAGAAGAAGAAGCTGTAGAGCATGTTGCAGACACCTTTATTCAGAGGGACGTCTGTCACCTAATTTCAGGGACAGTCCCCCAACAGCAGTGGTTCTCAAACTTTTTTTTTTGTCATTCCCCACTTCAAATGAGGGGGAATTATCGAGCCCTTTCGAGTCTTAATTTTTAACGTCGTCTAAAAAAAGCAAAAAAAAATACAGGCTAATAAAAATGTAGGCCTACTTCAGTTTTTTTACTTTGTAATCTACATTGGTTCGGTTTCGCCGGTCTCACGTTTTTATAGCTCTCCTTGCGCGGTCGCGAGAAGTAGTGTATAGCCGCAGGAAAAGATGGATCCACGAATTTTTGAATCGATATTGTATTTTTCGAACGAGAATCGATATTGATCGGTGAATCAATTTTTTGAACCCAGCCCTAATACTTATACTCAAGCATACTTAATCAAATGAACTAAAAGTATACTACTTTTTGCTAAGGGGGGTGTTTTTTATAGGGTGATCTCTATTCTTAGTACGGAAAGGCATTAATTAAAACCAGTGTTGGGCACGTCAACAGTAATTTGAAAAAGTAATTTGATGCTAGTTACTTCTGCCAAAAGTAGCAGAATTCGCAGTAGAAGTGGCAGTAGTTGCAACAGTAGCGGTAGTAGCCGTGGCAGCAATAGTAGTCGTACTATTTTTTTAATAGTCAAAATAAAAAATAGACGGTGGCAAAGCCTGAAAACCTAATAGAATCATATGAGAGGCACACAATTACGTATGTACCATCACCAGCAAAACCCAGAATTGGTGCTAGAGGCCTGGAAATATCACTAGAACAAGAAACTGATGAATAATTCAGGAAAATCACTGGTGATGACCTACAGAATCATAACACACTAAAACAAGCTACTTCTAGATTTGTTGTGGACATTAGTTCACCACTGTCCAGAATATTTGCGATGAGCAACTTCCAGCCCCAATGACGTTAAGGGTGTTTCACAAAAATTATGAAATGGATTAAATGCTTTATTGCTAGTCTTAAGAGTAGTGTCAATACTGTGTCACTCCGAGAAGTTTAAGCTGGTTAAGATTACTTTCCAACTCTGAGATGCTTGATAATTAGGGCACAGAAGTGACGTAATCGATTTTTTTTTTAAACCTTGCATGTACTATTCGTTCCAGACCAGAACTGACAAAGCCTGTTAAGATGTTGTATCTACTAAGAAGGGAAAGATTTGATCATAATCTTACCTCTTTTTTTCTCTCGAAAATAAACCTTAGCAATGAGTTCAGCCGTGCCGTTGGGGAGGAATACCTCAAGTTCTTCGACTTCAAAGACCAAAGCTTGGACGAGGCTCTTCGGTAATATCCGTAGATTTCAATGAATAATACTTAAGCGAAACTCACTCACATCACTTCATCTCACACACTTTCGTTTGATGCATCTTTGTCGCAGATCCTTTTTGAAGGAGGTGGTTCTCATCGGTGAGTCTCAGGAGAGGGAGCGTGTGCTGGAGTGTTTCGCTGGCCGCTACCAACAATGTAACCCCAATACTTTCCCTTCGACTGGAGCTGTGCTTACCCTCACCTGTGCCATTATGTTGCTTAACACAGACCTGCATGGACAGGCAAGTGCTGAACTATGCACATTACTGTGTTTGTTTTGATCTATATACTACCTCGTTCATTTTGGATCTTTAAACTGATAACCTCTCTTGACCTTCCACTATTAGAATGTTGGCAAAGCCATGACCGTTACTGATTTTGTGTCTAACCTGGATGGGATGAATGAAGGAGAGAATTTCAGCAAAGATGTACTGAAGGTAAGATACGTTTGGGTTTATTTTAGACCTTAGTGCAGATTTTGTACGGGTTGTTAATTCTGTGTAGCTCTTAAATATTTTCAATGTATAATTTAAAATCACTGAAGACAGTTAAGAAAATTTGGCCTGAATGCTGGTGAAGGGGCACTTTTTAGGATTAAACCAGCCTGTTACACAGTCTGCTGACTATCCTGTTCACCTCTAGTCATGACCACATGACCAGCTGAACTGTTATTACTTCTCGTGCAGCGTTGACATTGACATGGTTGTGGTATTGTGACCTAGTATATGGGATTTCGCTAGTACTAGGGTGTTGCTTAGTTTTTATTCACTTCACAACCACTGCTTTGATGAAGAGGCAGTGACAGCTTCGGTGAATGTGGTAAAATAAATATAGCAAATGTAGTCTGCCTACTTCCTGTGTCCTCATTTCTATATTTTCCTCTTATTTCAATCTAGACTCTTTACAACTCCATCAAGAATCATCGGCTTGAGTGGGCAGTGTAAGCCAGTCTTTGTTTAATGTCATCATTTCTTCGACTGGGTGCTGTTTTCTCCTCTGATTTTAATTATTATCCTTTTAGAGAGGAGAAAGAATTGGCGAAATCTATGGTCTTAGAGCAGGACCCAGACCAAGACACATCTCTCCGCTCGAAGAGTAACCCCTTCCAAGACATAGCGCATGACAAGAAGGCCACAGTTTTCCATAAGGGCTTCCTGAAGCGAAAAGCACACGCGGATATAGATGGCAAACGCAGTAAGTTAATAGAGAGCTGCAACATATGTCCTGGTGTGTGAAAGGTTTATGATCCCAAGTCTAGCTTTGAGGGAAGATTGTGTACTGTTTCAATGATAGGGGTTCTTCGTAATGGGGTAAACACAATACACAGACAAATTTATACAATCAAAATCTCAAATATTGTCTCTACCTTGAGGATGCAATATAACCAATGACCAACCTCATATAGTTCCACTTCTGAAGACCTTGCCTAATCGACATTGACCCAGCACAATGCACCACTAACAGGAAATGAGACGACAGCAAATTGGACGCTGGTTGCCTTTTTCTCTCTCTTCTCGAAAGAAATTGTCACCTAAATGTAGTGTGTCTGGATTAAGGTTTTTAATGAGAAATTGCTGTTTTGATAGTTGTTATTTACTCGTGCGTTTGTGTGGTTATTTAACGTCGACACTTTTTTAACCTTGCCAGCTCCATGGGGAAAGAGAAGTTGGAAAACCTTCTATGCAGTGCTGAAGGGAATGGTGCTCTACCTACAGAAGGTAGGCGGGATTTTTTTTAAGCGATGTCTTGTGAAACTAAAGGGAAATCTGTACTAACGGCAGCGTCTCTTTTTCTCCTTTCCAGGATGAATACAGGAAGGACTGGCAGAGCTCAGAGGAGGTATTGAGCGTTCATCACGCCCTGGCAGAGAGAGCACAGAACTACACCAAAAGGCCCCACGTGTTCCGCCTGCAGACTGCAGACTGGAGGGTCTTCCTTTTTGAGGCAGCGTAAGTGTATTGACTCCATTATGCCAGCTCTAATACCACAGGCTTTCACATTGGAGAACCCATGGTTCACCATGGGGACTTTGGCAGCACAAACATTTATTTAAATACATCAGTTAATTTGACTAATAGGACATTTTTCTTTGGTTTCCAGGTCAACAGAGCAAATGAACTCGTGGATAGGCAGAATCAACTTGGTGTCTGCTCTGTTTTCCTCTCCTCCGTTTCCCGCTGCCGTGGGCTCCCAGAGGAAATTTTGCAGACCCATCCTCCCTGCGACCCAGTCCTCACTCACTCTGGTGACTTGAGTTTAGACTTGCTTTGTGTAATGATTGGACACGTGGTAAAAGAAAAAAAAAAAGAAAAAGAAAAAAAGACTTAAGTAATCCGGTCTTACTTTTTCTAGAGGAACTGAGATTGGGAAATTTGAGTGACAGAACTTGTGTGTTTCTGTGTATAGGAGAAGCAGCTGCAATCCCACGCTGCCACGCTGCAGTCCTTTCAGGAGGATCTGAGCGCGCTACAGCAGAGGGCGGCAGAGGGACGCAAGGCCAAAGCGAGAGAGCTGGAGGAGAACAGACATAAGGAGGAATATCTACAGCATGAGGTGTGTGTGTTTGTGACATCTCAAATAAACACCACATAATTCATCTTGGCAAATTATTTATTGCACAGAATTACATGTATTTTAATTCTCGATAGGTCAATAAATCTTATATAGATTTATCTGAACATGTCTGAGGAAACATTTGCCTATTGTCATTTAGACCTGTGTTTTACACTCTCTTTTCTCTGTCTACAGAGAAGTCGGTACGAGGTTTACGTTCAAATCTTGGAGGTCTGGCAAACTCTGGGCAAGACCTTGAACGCCACAGGTGGAACGGACCTTGCTCTTTTCGATCAGGAGTTGTGGAAAGGGAGAACGGAGGAAGAGGAAGAAGAGTGCAGCGAAGTGGACGGAGGGATGAAGAGATCTCATTCCAGTCCGTCTTTAGAACTGGAGCTGGCTCCTCCACCAGTGGTGAAGGTCAGGCGCAATATCTCGGAGAGGCGAACGTATCGAAAGATAGTCATTCCACGCCGTAACAGGGAGCTATGAAAAAAAAATCAGAAAACAGAACTGTATCCCAATAACAAAACAAAATTGTATGCTGTTATGTTCGAATGATGTTAATGCAAAGATTAGTAAAGCATAATATCAAATTGTCAGCATGATCTAGCTAGAAATATACACTTACACATCAAATCCTGTGCATAGAACACCAGATTGAGGCTCAGACCTTATCATCTGGGTTTTGGAGACGAAGGTGGTCATATTTTGAAGTCCAGTTAATTGCATTTTTGCAGAAACACCAATGTAATCTAACACATGTCCTGATCTTTGTCCAGTCTTCTGTTAAATCTTTGATGATGGTGTCTGAATGTTAGTTATGTCCACAAGAGGGAGATGTTGAACAGATAATTGTTAGCCAAACGCGGTTATTGTATGTATGTGACAGGAAGCTTCATAGAAACCCCTCAATATTTCAGGTCTTCTGATGGTTCTTCTGTTCAAACTGTATTCAACCAAGTGCTAGTCAGAGTTTTACTGCAACTTGCAGAGAAACTGCAAGCGGGTAATACCTTTAGGTAGTCACCATTAATGGACACATTACTGTTTGAAAAACGTTCCGAAGTCTCTCTTAAGAACTTCACATATTGCACTTTTTAAAGAGACCTATTTGACTTTGATGCAAATCTTTTTTTCTTTTTTTTTAATATGAAAAAAAATATTACGCACCATTTTGTGAAGTCCTCTCTTAAAAACTGTAATGCATAGTGCCACTTTAAAATTAATAGATGAACAACTTTAAAAAATGTTGTAAATATATGCATGGAAGTAACTGGATTTATTTTGAAATAAAACCGGAAACATTAATCACTGGTTTGTCGTTCTTGGAATTTTGCTCGTATTTAGAGAATGGTACATGTTGCATTGGTACATATTAAAATGTAGCATTAAAAAAAAATAAATGCATAGCATTATTAAATATAAAATCTGTCGGATATGAATAGATTTTTTCATAACATGACAATGACAATATTTTGTTATTCAGGGGAAGCGCTGTAGTGATATTTTCCGTGTTAAGAGGCGGAGTGATACGTTATTATCGCATATTGTGATGTGTCACGCCTTTTAGAATGCAGTTCTGCTAACTTTACATTGTTTTGTCACTCTTAAGGGATTCATGAGGCTAATTTTAGTATTGCAATATGATTGCAATTCCCAAATAACAATAATAATAAAACTACATTAGCAGACATGCGCTATTAATACGGGGCAGTTCAGTTGGTAGCATAACGGTTGGGGATTTGGCCCCGTGATTGGAAGGTTTCCGGTTTAAGTCCCAGGCCAGTAAAGGTACCACTGAGGTACTCATGGTACCATCCTCAAGCACTGCTCACTGGGTGCTGCCAAAAAAAAAAGGTACCCACTGCTCCTTCATGGATGGGTCAAACGCAGAGGAGTGAACACTGAGGAGTGTGCTGTGGTGTGTTCACTATGACAGTCACTCTCTTTAATTCACTTAAGTTCATGTTGTATGTTTAAGAGGTGCATTAGGTCTGTTTTATGTGCACATTACTTACTGTGATGAATTCCACACACAGCCATGACCTTGATCCCTTTTGGGGATTTTTTTTTTTTTTAAAAGGGCCTCAGGTACATATTCTATTAAATTCCATTTATAACGAGTGCAACCGAATTGACAGCTCGCAGGTCGTTTCAACTACATCATAAGCACTTTTTAACACTTTACTTTGCATGTTATCAACACATGCGGTCATTCAGACATTAAGGACTGATACGTCTTGGACTAAATTGTAGTACCAGTGGAGATTTACAATTCAAACTCAAAGCTAGTCTAGGACTAGGCTTAATCCTGGACTGGGAAATTGACCCTAAGTGTCAGTCTTGAGTCTAAGAGAAAGTGAGTGATTATTTGTCATTGTGAACACACCACAGCACAGCACACAGTGTACCCCAACCAAATGTGACGTCTACATTTGACCCATCCTTGAAGGAGCAGTGCGCGGCTAACGAGGGCAGCGCTTGGGGACGGTACCTTGCTCATAAATACCTCAGTGGTAACTTTACCGGTCCTGGATTCGAACCTGCGACCTTCTGATGACAGGGCGAACACCCTACCGTTACATCACCAGCTCGAAGGAGCTACACTTGTTCAGCTCTTTTAAAAACAGTCCGTACTGCTACAGCATTGTGTTTGCCGTCCTCCTAAATCTGATGTATTCTCCTTTTTTTTGTAACAGTACAGCCAAGGTCTGACGATCAGATCAATGGGCCCACTGTACGTCCACTGAAAAGCCTTGTATCCCTTCATCTGAATGACAAGCTGCCGTTAAGATAATGTCTGATGCTGAAGTTGTCGTGATTGATTAAAAGAATGAGTGATTGCACCTGGAGGCTCTGGCATTGTTCGGGCTGGATCTTGGCGATAAAGATCTCAGGGCCCAGTATCAGATAAGCTAAATGCAGACTGTTGATGTATAAACACATCTAGAGGAAAGGACCAATCACACCCTCGGTGAGTCAGAAAATGACCGAACTCCTTTGGAAGCTAAATATACACGCATTTCTTGTTTTGCTCATCACCCGGAGTGGACGCGTGCCCAAATTTAAGCATAAATACAAAGTTAATATTTAACGTAATTTTCCAGCAAGTGGGCAGTAAACACAACCTGTGTTGGAAAGTAAAATATTGTGCAGTTAGGACAACTTTGACGGGAATAAATGTGCCATATTACACATCGCCCATTAAGGTTTAAGGATATTAACTGTTTTGACACAAATCTAGGTAAAAATCTGTAAAATCACTTTGTGTCTAAAGTTATTTGACTACATACTACTTAAAAAGTGTTTTTTACTCTATTGCAGCTGTAGACATTCTTGAGTCTGGCCTATATGGAGCAGCAGCCGCTGTGGTGTTAGCGTAAGGTCATGTCCAAGCCTCTATGCAGGTCCCGTGAAGCGTGACACTCCGCTGCTACTGAGTGCCATCTGACTGCTCCTCTCCACTCGTGTAGTGGCCGAGATCAAGGAAAAAGGCCAACGGGACTCGTATGATTCCGGGGAGTCTGGACCAGTGCTGATCCTGTGAGAGCCCTGTTTTTGTTCTCCCGGCGTGTTTGGCTGAAGAGCTTTGTGGCAGCCTGTCAGGCCTGGTTGAGTAATTAAAAAGGCAAGCAGAGGTTTGCCTTCATTAAGGGCCTTTAGCTGGCCCTTAGCCCCTCAAACAAGTAGTCTGGACATTCTTTTGAGTTACCTCCACCACTCTGGCTCCTTGCTGGTCTGTTTTGACTTGGAAAAAACGTCCCACCTTCAACCGTGCTGTAATTATTATTTTTTTGCATTATTTTCAGCATTTTTCTCCAACTGTTTTACTCGAAACTTCTACAAAAACGCAATAAACGCTCTTGTACTGCATAGCTCAGAGATACTCAAATCCCCCATAATCGCCCGCCCTTCTCCTGTTTTGTTTCTGACTGCCCTCCATGTCTCTCCTGACGCACATTTTCCATCTGCTACCGACGCCTGGTATGCTCTACTTGTTACTTTTTATCTTTAGCCATTGGAATTGGGAGCATTTTGAAACATCCTCCATGTTTATAACAGCCTCTGCTAGAGAGTAACAGTGGCCTGCAATTTACCTGCTCTTTTTATGTGATTCTCTCATTTTCCAAAGGTGGATTTGCCGTTATTATTCTGTCAAAATGATTTTCAACTCTGAAACACCAAATGAATGAACAGCAACAACTGAACATAAATGTCTATAAATGGGCATATAAGTGTGACTCTATAAAGATTTGTTCTGCTTTTGGATTTTTATGCTCATACATTTCGTAAGCCCTTTACAGCACATTTTTATTACATTTTTCTATGTGACTTGATGCTCGTTTGCAGTTTGAGGGCCATGTTTATTTTACAGACTTTCTTTGCTAAGCAGACAGCGAACTAGCTCACTTGTTCTTGACACTAACTCCACAATACCCTCTTTTCATAGCCAGGCTTTTGTAGCAGTTGCTTCGGTCACAGTAAAGCAGTTGACATAAAGTGCTTACCTAGCTCAGAGGCATCGTAGCTCCTGACCCGAAACTGCCCTCCACAATTGGACAAGTCAAGTCCATTGACGGCATGGCCTGGAGTGAGGGACGAGTCTCATACGGACAACGCAGATCTACTCTTTTCTTAAAGAAATGAACCTGAATGGAAATGTCCTGGATATACAGTCTGTGGCACAGACGCATTAAAGGGGCGCTCTACAGATTTGGCTAACAATAAATGGAAGCTAACCTGAATATCTCTGCATAAGTCATGCCATGATGCCTCTAATAGCTTTCATCCGTCGGCACGCTAAACAGAAGTCTCTAAACAGAATGCCCTTCTAACATAGATAAAGGTTGTCATGGTGTAAACGTACCATAACTTGGCACAATTATAAAATGGTACAAATTTTAATATGGTATGCTTTTACGTGATAAAATCTGAAACTCAATGCACATTCAAATAGAAAGACATAAACTAACAGACACAAATAAATTTTTCAAATATAGTACAAATGCGGAAAAGTACAACAAATTGTTTGGGTGGTATTTAAAATGAATAAAATCTCTTGCAATTTATAATACTGATGTGGGACAGTTGGTGGCATGAGAGTTGGGTGATCAGAAGGTCGCTAGTTCGAATCCCAGGACCTGTAAAGTTACCACTGAGATACTCATGAGCAAGGCACCGTCCCCAAGCACTGCTGCCCATGTCAGCTGCCCACTGCTCCTTCACGGATGGGTCAAATGCAGAGGTCACATTTGGCTGTGGTGCACTGTTTGCAGTGCTGTGCTGTGTTTACAATGACAAATAATCACTCACTTTCACTTTGATGATAAATCCATGTCATAGAATTCTGGGTTCTTTGCACTTTTAAGCTAGGTCAAGTTAGCAAATAAGAAAATTCTGGGCAAATGAAGTAAAAGATATCCTCGTTGGGATGACACCCCAATGTCATTTACAGAAGATTTTGATTGTAAAAAAAAATGTTTTGATTATAAAATGGAGAGTTTTCGGACCTCTGACCCCATGTGGGAGCTGAAACAACATGTTTGACCCCTGCCGATGCTGCAAACATACACGCTCATGGGAACAAAACTGAAAGTGAGACACAGAGAGAGAGAGAGACTATGAAGAATGGTCTGGCGAGAACGCCTACAACTCTAAAAGCAACATTCTGCGCTGCTCGTCATTATTTGTCGTCATTATTTGTTAACTTGTTATAAACGATTGATTAAACCTTTTTTTTATTTTGCATTGGAGGTCCTCATACCCATAGACACTTCAGCTGGCCTGGTTGGGCTGTTGAACCTACAAAACCCAAAGTCAAAAGTTCAAACTAAATATCCCAAGGGCTATAACTGATACCTGACAGGTACCAAGCAGGTAGGTGTATGAAAGAGTACCTTTAAGTTTAGTGTGTCTATGGGGAGGGTGTTGGGGAGACACAGGGGCTTTGTTTCATTTGTCTGTTGTGTTGTGTGTAGTCAATAGGACTTCCTGCCCCTGGGGTTCTTGGTAAATGAACTGGTCACAAAGAGACATACACATTCCCAGCAGGTTTCTCAGAATGTCCCTTTTAATAATTGATTTCTAAATGAATTGTATACATTTGAACGAGTGTCTTTAAATAACAATAGTGACCAAATGGGTTTAATTGCTCACATTAAGGCCACGTACGATTTCAGACCTCTTCAGACTTTTACTGTCTTTTCTGTCTTTTATTCTATAGTCAAACACACAAACTGTATAGACACCCAGGACTAAGCACACTCTTCTTTAAATGCTTCATTCTTTCTGTAGTATAAGAGTGCTATTTTAAATTGAATTCCATGGGTGTCTTATTCATGTGTTACCATACTGCCAGTTTGATGTTCCGAGTATGTACATTTTCTGTGTAAAGAATACAAGCTGTAACAAATTCATTAATGATGTTAGCACCATATTGCACCTTAATACTGACTTTTGTAGCACTTTCTGTCACATGAAAGCATTCGATACAATATAATACATACAATACATAGAATAAACGTGAAACCCATTTGTGCTAGACTACCCGATGCCAAAAACGGGGGGAAAAGCTTCCATTTGAGGTCACTGAGCTCACCGCAAATGATCACTAATTAATTGAATTCGAAAAAGGACGCAGACCTTCTGTAATAAACAGACAGGGTTCACATTAATGAGCTATGTGCTACTGAAATCAATTAATGAAGCAGCTTCATTCATTCTCCCGATCTGGGTTAAGTGTTTCACTCAAAGCCACAATGACTGCCCTCACTTTTCATTTGCCATCACAAACATTCAGCAGACAGGAGACGACCACGGCTTTCCAACGTTGCCATTCACCATTTCCATTAACGGCACAGCTTAATTTATTTAGCCAGACAAATAAGGTCTAGCAGACAATGCTAAAAGGGAATGTGAGTTTGTTGTTGACAAATGTCTCAGTCCGGGATACAAGTGCAAAAGTTTCCAGTTGACTAGACCAGGACAGAGGGATGTAAACTCTCGGACTGTCTTTTCTCTCATTGTCACACATGGTGTGTGAGTACGCGCGCACACACACACATACACACTCACACACACTCAGGCCAGACTGCCTTTTTGGCAGAAACTCCTCAAGGGGCCTCTGGGTCTCCTATTTGGGCCCTGTAATGATAGTAGCACATGCCTCCCCCCGTCTCACACACTCACACACACACGCACACACACACAATCTTAGCCCCATAGCACTCTCTGTGCCAAAGGTAGTTACCCTGTGCGCCAGCCCCATCCTGCTGGCTTTGTTCTCCCTCAGCTGTTCCGGCCTGGTGCCCGTATTGTGCTGCTGGACTCATTACTGGCAAAGCCATGGCCCAAGCCACCACACTAATAGGCCCACAGTCGCACTGAACTAGAGAAAGGGAGGGGGAATGGTGTGAAAGAGGGAATGCAGGAGAAAGAGGCTGTTAAAAGGGACAGGGAGGAAGTATTATCATTGGCACTTTGAGCACACATTCTTGTTTCCCCCCACACTCGCTCAATGTGGCTTCTCAGGAGCGTTAATGTTTGACAGTTGCAGTCATTATAGTGCCTCCAATTTGAGTCCAATTTGGCACTGCCAATCAGGAATTTCGAGGCTCACGATGGGATTGTGTCATATTTGCCTCTCAGATAAAAGAAAGGGGCATTTACGTTAAAAACGCCTTTGTGTGCCCTCACAGTAGCTGTTTGTATCCGTGTGCTTGAGCATGGAAGCTTGTGTGTATAGTTTCTTTCCATACTTCTGCTTCAAGAGTGCCACCCACTTTAGCTCCAGAAAGAGCAGTGTTTGTAACGTGGAGGGTCAGGTATAGTGGCAACAAAGAGCATCCAGAAGGGAAACGCTAAGAAAAGAACAGCGTGGGACTTATCTGAATGACTCAGGGATGAGAGATATCATGAGTCATTTGAACCAGCAATTAAATGCGGTTTCAATTAAACTGTGCTCTGCTTAGCAGGTGCAACATTACAATACCTCTGGAACAACTGAATTCAACCCCAGGCCCAAAGACACACGGATGGTGTGTAAAACTGTGGACACCAACAGCTCGGTATAGTCTATTAAAACCATTCATGAATTCAGCTGTCACAAAAGAACTTACTCCTATGAATTTTAAACTATGACTATGCGGGGAAAATTCTATAAAGTCATTTGACTTTTTGAAAGGCATTTAAATTCACACTAAAACACCAAAGGCCTGAGGCTTGCTAATATGAAGAGCAACTTTAGCTAAGAGGTGACCGCAAATCTTGTTTTATGACATGGTAGGAATTCTGTCTTCGAAATTGTACAGATTCTTGCAATGTTTGTTTGAGGACATTATCTTTGAAAATACATTTCAAGGAATTTCATTCTGTGGGTTGAGGGAAAACCGGGAAACTTGCCCAAAACAGGGCACGTTGATTACTTTCGTGCGAATAATACCAAAATGAATCTATTGACATATATAGACATTTTCAAAGTCAAATTATATGTGCTGGACAGGCCAAGTTTCTTGCCATTGTTTATTATATTCATCTTTGTATTGTATGTTTATATGTACATTTCTCCCGTATTTATTAAAAATGAGTTGATCTTGTTTCGACAGTAACTGTTTTTGAGTAGATACCGTTGTGTACTTTAATGAACTTTAATAAGGTGTTAAAGAGTAAAAGGAAAGTAAAAAAGGATGAAAAAAAAAAATACAATCTAAAGAGCGTATGGCCAATGAAGCCATGCAGGAGGGGGAAAGTCAGGTGAGGCTTTAGAAATAGAACATGACAAAAAAGGAAAACAGGAGAGGTCACAAAATTACATTTTACTTTGAAAAAAAAAAAAAAAAATTAAAAAATCTAGAGCTAGAATAAACGGAAGGGTTAAAGTTGCTGCTTGTGTGTTATACGCGCGGGGTTGTGCTGTGAGGCGACGCATAGACGCGGCGTCAGGTGGACCGCGCGGCCTCGTTAAAATCGCCTCGTAATGAGGCCTCAAAGTGGGAAGAAATAATTGCAAATAAAAGTACGCGATGCAGAAAATATAAAAGGAAATTAAGCAGATGTGCGTGTTTTCAGGATCATTGCTTTTGTCCCTTTCAGGCGTTACGTTAAACCGCTGACTTGCGAAATTCGGAACATATATCTGTCCTTGGCTTACCCAATAATAATAATAATAATAATAATAAATAATAATAATACAATAATGTTCTAATTGTACATTCCTATATTATTATTATTATTATTATTATTATTATTATTATTATTATTATTATTATTAGGGCCATGCTAGAACATTGCTCTAATAAGTTTTGGAGTCAGAGTAATTCTAGATAAAAGGATGAAATGTGTCATATTTCAACGTCTGTCCACTTCGATTCATCAAAAACTGATAAAGCTGCAAACTGCATGGCCCCCGTGAATCACTGCTTGCCGTTATTATTATTATTATACATATTATTATTATTATTATTATTATTATTATTATTAAAAACCATCACAAATGCAGCAGGGTAAATAATTTCGTTCTGATGTTTCTGCGTTAAGAACACAGTACAGGTGAAGAAAAGAGGTGATGTCCATTTGCCATGCTTTATTTAATTAAAAATAATTCTGTAGAAATTGATTATTCATATTCTTGACCATACAATAAAAAGGAATAATCACATATCTTAGCGAAACCATTTGGATGTCAAAGGTAATAGGCCTACATATGAAGAAGGAGGACATAAACATTTAAAACCCTTGCTAATTGACTAATTTGTGCCCACAAATTCCATTCCTAATTATTTGTAGCATAAAGGGATTTTAATAAGTTTTCCTTTACTACATTATATACACAATTGCCCCAGACAAAAAAATCATCCGACGGTATGTAACACAACTTTAAATGGACCGGGATAGGATTCTGGCTTTCTAGTGTTGTTGAAAAGACGAAAAGGAAATTGTACAAATTGTTTTTCTTTAGTTTTAGACTTCCACTCTCTCTCTCTCTCTCTCTGCATAAGCAAAGCAGAATATTCCAAAACTTCTAAGACTTTTATTCTTCCACTTACACCACAGGGCATTAACTCTCTGAAATATGATGATCTTTGGCTACTGGGCATTATGTTTAATTGATGCAAACATAAATAGGTCCATTGGACTAAAAACCTGGGACGCGACACGGATGATGTTTAAATTAAAGATGTAAACTTGTGCGCTTTGTAAAAATTGCCTTGGTTGAGGCCGTCGACCAAGTGAATAAATAATTGAACAGTAGTTATTCAGGCAACGAAAGGTATTGTCCATGAACACTGTGCTGGTCATTTTTCCCACGTGCTTCATTCACATCCCTGTTTCTGGATGCCCTCCATAGCTGGAAGGAAGGATCCGGTGTTCTTTTATCGTGTCCACCCTGTTCTTATCCGATGAGTCCGTCGTGTGAAGGCCTTATTTATACTCCTCCGTTTGCCCTCTCACGGCCCGCTGGCTGTGGCACTAAAGGTGGCCGCATGCGGCGGTGGAGGTGGCGGAGCCGTGGGAGGCAGAGCTGTAGTAATACGGCGAGCCTGTAGGGGGAGACAGAGCCGGGTTTGATTTTTTTTGTTTTAAAGAAATCTGAGGTATTCCTCAAGACTGCATTAAAACACTAGAACGGGCATCTCTTTGGACACACACACACACACACACACACACACACACACACACAGTCTTGTATTACAATCTTTGTGAGGTCTTTCCATAGACTCCTATAATGACTAAAGTGCATCATTTTACACCCACACCTAACCCTAACCCTAACCTTAACCTCAGTAACCAAAAGCACATCTTTTACCTCTTTTAGTTTCCCATATAAAAATGTTTCTATAAAGTCATTTCTCCTCATGGGGACCTCTCAAATGTTCCCACAAAACCCCAAAAACGGATAAAAGTGATTTTAGGGGACAAAAGGGTCCCCACAATGCGATTAATACACGAACGCACATACACACGCACACACACGTGAGGTCTCTAGACATTATCTTTGTGAGGTCTTTCCACAGACTCCCTATAATGACTAAAGTGCCTCATTTTACACCTACACCTAACCCTAACCCTAACCTTAACCTCGGTAACCCAAAGCACATCTTTGACCTCTTTTAGTTTCTCAAATAAAACAAGCACATTTTCTATAAAGTCATTTCTCCTCATGGGGACCTCTCAAATGTTCCCACAAAACCCCAAAAACGGATAAAAGTGATTTTAGGGGACAAAAGGGTCCCCACAATGCGACTAATACACGAACGCACATACACACGCACACACACACGCAGGTCTCTGTATTACAATCTTTGTGAGGTCTTTCCATAGACTCCCATAATGACTAAAGTGCCTCATTTTACACCTACACCTAACCCTAACCCTAACCTAACCTCGGTAACCCAAAGCACATCTTTGACCTCTTTTAGCTTCTCAAATAAAACAAGCACATTTTCTATAAAGTCATTTCATGGGGACCTCTCAAATGTCCCCACAAAACCCAAACTGATAAAAGTGATTTTAGGGGACAAAAGGGTCCCCACAATGCGATTAATACATGAACGCACATACACACGCACACACACACAGTCTTTAGTACTATCTTTGTGAGGTCTTTCCATAGACTCCCATAATGACTAAAGTACATAATTTTACACCTAACCCTAATCCTAACCTTAACCTCAGTAAAGTCATTTCTCCTCATGGGGACCCCCCTGTCCCCACAAAACCCCCCAAAACGGATAGTGATTTTATTGTATGGTCCCCACAATGCGATAACACATGCACACACACACACACACACACACACACAAATATAAACAAGGTGTAGAAGAAGCAAAGACGTTTTAAAGATATACGAAAGACTAGAAAGACTTTTGCTTACAAATATAACCATTAAAAAATTAATTGCCACTTTTTTTTTTTTTAATTAGACTTCTGCAAAAAGAAAAAGTGCATCTCTTATATTATATATTGTAAATATAAAAAATATTATTTGGAAATACACTTGGTCATTGCATAAATGCATCATTATTTGTTGTTTCCAGTTTTATGATGTTTTGCTTTTTTCTGGAAAATGATAATAATGACTCTGTTTTTGGGCGTGTAGTTTGTACGGTCTTTAAAATATAATCCACACACTATTTATATAAGTTGAACCACTCTTCATAAATACAGTTTGTTGTGGTGTTTTTAACTTCTCAAAGTTCTTGTAATTTAATTAATTGTAAAGTTAATTGTAGTCTTGCGACTGCACTGGGAATGTCCTCTAAAAGGTTGAACAAACTAAAGCAAATGACACAAGCAGCTCCTTTTTTAAACAAGTGCCCACCTCATGAGTCTTTGTATATGTGTATATGTGTGTGTGTGGTCCATGGGAGGACATGGACTGAAACTTCAGGAAATGCTCCATGAGTGGAGACGGCCTTTAGTCTGTGTACAGGTCATTGATAATTTCCATCAGAGAATGGCTTGCAATGTAAAATATTAGAGGACTGGGGCGGATTAGGGTTGAAACAGCGAAAAGGCATTTTCCAAAATATACGCAGAGAGCGGAAAAATGACCAACATTTTAAATATGATCTGGTTTGCAATGTCAAGAAGCAAGTTGGAGTGTCACTTTACTCTGAGTGCTGTGTGTAAAAAAAAACCCAATCCTACCTAGTATGCTGGAATTTGTGAATCTCCATGCGTCGCTGTATGATGTATATGGCGAGTGTGTGTGAGTCTGGCCCGAATAGTCCGCACCTGCAAAAAAGACACACATGCAACACTGTAAACGCCCGTACACTAACATATCATGTAAAGGACATGCTCGCGCTGCGAAAACGCTTCCAACAGGGTAAGGAGAGTTTATAAAACTCTCTTGTTGTTTTTTTGAACCACAGGCAGGTGGCTTTCGTGATCTATCCCGGATGTGTGTGTTTGCCCTTTTAGCTGCCCGCGCTCTGCCTTTGCCCGCCGTTTACCCGACGGTTGAGGGCGGCTTGTAAACCATTAATCTGATGGCCAGGTGGAGGGCTGGGGGGTAAAATCCCGCCGCTCACTGGTGCGTACACCTCTTCAGCGCGTCCCTATCCAGCCCAACCCCCCACCTCCAACACACACTCACTCACCCCCAACCCTGCTATTCTCTCTTCCTCCCTACATCCCTTTACTTCTTTAGCCTTTTTTTCACGCCTTCATTCTGTCTGTCCCCTCCCCGCTTTCCTTTTTTTTTTTTTTAAACATTCCAATATCTAATTGGTAATTATGTCGGCAGGATTGAACTCTCGTGCCTAGCCTCCTGGGCGCCTAACGCCACCCTCCCTTTTGCTTGGTGAGTAATTGTGTATGAACGGCTTTCCTCAGCAAGCCCACCAGAAAAAATAATAATCAGACCTCTCATTTTATTTCTGGAGGGCAGACTTCATATAAAAAGGAGGCAGATCACACCACACACGCTCAAAGACACACCATCCAGTCCCTTGTAGTCAATGCTCTCACACTGGCAAGCTTTCCCCCTGTCTTTTTAATGCTCGTTTTTATGCAGACATCTCTTTTTCTAATTCCTCCTTTTTCTCGCTTTTCAGACACCTCTCAATTCGCCTTCTCCTCTCCTCTCTCTTCTCCCCAACTTCTCTCTATAGATGGTTTCCAGACTTTCAAGCACATTTGGCATTATGTGTACTGTACATTTTTCAGTCCTCCTCCTTCTCCCTCCTCCTCTCCCCATGCCACCCATCACTTCTAACCCCCCCACCACCACCCCCCCACCCTCCCTTTTCACAGGGCCCCACAGTTCCCATGGCGATGTGTGGTCGGGCGGTGAGGGATGGCGGCGCGGGAGGTGCGGGCAGCAGGGCGGAACCCTGGGTCTGTTCCTTCGTGCCCCCTGGGCCGTCCTCTGCCGCGACGCAGTTCACCAAAAACCGAGCAGGCTACTCATTAACCTCAATTCTTCCTGTTAATCTCTTTAAATCTGCCCTCTCTTTTTTTTTCGCTTCTTTCTTTCCACTATTGCTCCTCTCAGATCATAGTCACCACCAGCTAAGAATTTTTCAATAAACCAGCATGAGCAGCGCTTACTCACTCACCAAGCCCTCTTATTTTATAGTGATTGAAGAGGCCAGCTTGTTAAGGCGCCTCGCACCCAGACACCAAACTGCTGGAAAGCTGATCTCGTGACCAACACGCGGCCACAGATGAGGTGTAATTCGACGAGGTTGCTGCGGCTGGAGGGATATATAGCGGCAGCGGTGGAATTTATGGAGGTGTGTGCCTCTAACGATCTGTTACCTACACCATTCCTAGATGGCCGAGATTTAGTAGCGCCAGTCTGCCTGCTGGATGGAATGTGGGGAGGATAGCCGGGGAGAGTCGAGCTCACCATGTCTCGTCCTGCGAGGCACACACAGTCAGAAAAAGAAGTGTTTATAATATACATCACTGGCACGTTATAGGTTTATTACATTTACGTATATAGGTGAGGGAAAAAAAAACCCCAATGTGGCGCTATATTAGAAGCGGACGAAGTGAGAAAATATGTTTGATGAAATGAATGAATGATTTCTTTTTTACCTGCGATGAGGGACTGACTGCTGAACTGGCCATACACGGGCGCATGATGGGAGAATGAGTGAAGGGAATGAGAGAAATGCGTGGAGCTGCTGCAACTGCTGCCCACAGACACGGGCGACGGAGCGAAATGGAGCCCATGTCCAAGAAGGCAGAGTTGGCTATAATGTTGGGAGAAGGGCTCGAGCTTGCTCCCTCGGGTGACATTTCCTGTTTCAGGCAGATGGGGAGGGGCTGCAGGGGGTCTGAAGTGCAGCCGCATGTTTGATGGACAGGTGGGAGAATGAAACAGGGGTGTTAACTTAATGTGAAAATGAGATGGATTGAGGCGGCAGCAACAAGGTCTACGCGCAAAAGCATAATTGAACTTTGACCAGCGCAGTGTGGAACCTTATGTAACGCTTTCTCAAAGGCCTCTACATGGGCTACAGCGATTAGCCGCGTATATGACCATATATATTTCCTAATTAATTAGCAAGGTTGACAGGATAGAGCCACCACTAACCACGGTGACTCTGCAGTAATGCCTGTGATGGAGAACGACTGAACAAGCTTTGTGCGACGATGGGAGCACAAAGGGGAAGACAGAAAAATGAACGACAGGGAGAATGTTTTAGGTTGGTGTTCATCACCTGCGACAACTGTGTAGCCCTGGTGCGCTGGTAAGATTTCGCCAATGGCAGCACTGGATGATGTTGTAAGTTGTTTGCCCCCTCCAGACTCCCGCTGAGTAGCAGAGAGGGTACAATGACTGGAAGACAGACAGAGAATGAATGTTAAGATATTAGTGCATGCTTATGGGTAAAAACATTTCCATTTGCTTTTAAATTTCATTGGCTGTCTACTCTCAGGATCTAATCGGTAATCTCACATGTCGGGCGAAAGCTGGTATCGTATGCTGGAATCTCTACCTGCTCTGTCTTGCCAGCGGCAGCAGCAGCAGCAGCAGCAGCAGGGCTGAACGTCTCGGATGTGTAATGGTGCCGCTCAAAGCCACAGTCCAGGTGCTGAGAGGGAAAGTGCTCGGGCCTCAGATGCTTTCTGGGTCCACCCCCGCTGCCCTGGGAGTCCACGCTGTGCCGGCAGCTCTCCTGGTCACCTGGGAGGTAACAAACAAGCTAACAAGGAGAAGTTTTTTTTTCAGGATTGCTCATTGTTAAGACTTGCCGTGCATCAGTATTTATCTTTTATCTTTTATCATGTCCTGAAAGGTAGATCAAGCAGATTGTGTGGTCCGCTAATGGAAAAATGCTCCATCTTCAGTTCTTTTTGCTTTACGCTGTACTTTCAGTCTAAAGTCACATTCAACCAGTCACGACAAGCCTTGGTTAAATATTAACCAAGTAAAATTGGACGCATAACATGTCAGATCACGAGTAGCTGAGGCACTCACTGTCGTCATGGCTCCTCTTGCCATCCGAACTGGCCTGTGGAATGCCCAGGAGGCCGCTGATGGAGTAGGTGGAACCCAGAGAGTCAGACTGTGGTGACTCAGGGGGTGTGACTGCTGAACTTGGAACTAAGAAGAAATGACAAATGAGATATGAAGGCAAGGTAGTTAAGAATTAAATGTCTATGAGGGAAAAAGTGGAACTTGTATAAGGAAATGGGAAACGGTGGTACGCACTTAGTGTGGTGACCCGGGCTGAGGCTTTTGCTTTCCAAGGGTACGTTAAATGGTTGCTGCACCTTCGTTCAATGATCCCCTAAAACAAAATTCCACAGGTTTTTGTCAGAGGATTTGATGGACCGGACTATAGGTGTTTAATGCAGTATACAAACACTGGATGAAATGACTGAAAATCTGTTTAATATCTCAATTTCATTCTGTTTGTGTTCTGGCTTTCATCCTTACTTGTTGATGGAGCCGACATCAAGTACAGTGCCACATTACACACCCTCTGCCAGGAGTCTGTCTCTGATCTCCCACGCAAACATGGTGGGATTCTGACGCTTGTACTCTGCTATCTTCTCTACCACTTTGGGAGTTGCTACCTTCGGCTTTGAGCCACCTATCACTCCAGGCTTTATGCTGCCTGTCTCGTAGTATCTAGGATGGACAGAGCGAGGGGAAAGTTGATAGATAAGACCACAGCCAAATGAATTCTCTTTGATCCAGCATCCAGACGTCAACAAAAGGATTAAATTGTCAAGTACGTCCAAAGCCTGCCACATAGAGACCTGCCTGAAGCCTCTCCAGACAGTTATGTCACTAACTGTTGGGCAAAATTACTTTATGCATAGAAATTGCAGTGTCATACAATGAGCATCAGCAACAAAT
Organism: Distichodus sexfasciatus; assembly: GCA_032718565.1. Classification (NCBI taxonomy): domain Eukaryota; kingdom Metazoa; phylum Chordata; class Actinopteri; order Characiformes; family Distichodontidae; genus Distichodus; species Distichodus sexfasciatus. The sequence goes on from JAVGVS010000826.1 coordinate 29,672, forward strand.
ACGGACTCTGATCATCATGCGCTTATAAAACAAAAATGGAAAGGGATAGAACGAAACACTTAATGGTCACGCAAGCTTTTGAAGGTGACCGATCCTCACCTGCCCAGGATCTTGCTGACGCAGCCGTGGCTGACCCGGAGCTGGCGTGAGATGTCACAGGGCCGCACTCCTTGGTGTGCCATGTCTACAATACGCTGCCGGATGACCTCCGGGAGCGGGCGTCCATTCACAAACATGCCAATGAAGTTGATTAAGACCCTCATGCCCTGGGGGGAGAGAGGGGATGAGCACAACATAAATGTCATGCCACGTACACTCAGCCTAAATGCATCCTGCCAGTCACATTGTGGGTGGAATGATGTAACACTTTAACTGAGAAATTAACAAAAATAGTTTGTTCATTTGAGGGTTTTTTTTTCTAATATTTCTTAAATATTAATTAAAAATGCCATGGATAGCCGTTTGTGCTTTATCTGTAACCACTCAAACAGTAAATTGGAAATAAGCTTGCATAAAGAAGACAATTTCTAGAAGACAAATTAAGAGGATGGTTTCTCACCAAATGCAAAAAGAAATGTAAGTCTCGGTGCATAATGGTTTAGTTCAAGAGAAGAGATATCATTCACGTTTTCAGTGTTCAATTAAATTTAAAAAAAAACATTTCCAGTAGTAACCTGAACCTGGTTTAAATGTTTAATATTTCAGTTTATGTGAAGCTTCACATACAAGGTATTTACAGAAATAATTCATAGCAATAATTGAGATTTGTAAAGTGTGAATAGTGTGTTAATACTTTAAATCTGTTCCCTGATCTCTTATGTAAGTCAGTAAATAAGCAAATCAAAGAGATCGATCGCAATAGATGGTACTGCGCCGAGGTCATCGCCTCACAATGCATGACAGCATTCAGAAACCACAATCACTTGTGTTTTAAACAGTGACAAAAGGAAACACTGACCAATAATGTCCGATCTAGCTAGCATTTTGACAGCCTCGGGTCTAGAAATCTCTGTGCAAGTCTTCCACATTATAGGGATTGTGTCACGACAGCGGCTTTGAGATCTATATTCCCTCCAGATTCCCTATGAGGGGGAAACAGAGAAAAGCTCCTGTTTTACCCATTGATTTATCCTTTAGATTAATGGGCACCTGTAGACCAAGACGATTTTTGGGGACACAACTTGGATTAATACACATTCATGCGCTTACATGCATCTAAGGTCATCCTTCAACGAATGCCTATGTACAGCATTGAAATAATTTCTTGTAAATTGGAAATATGGGGAAATATTTTGTGCTTTTAGGTTAAATGTTTAATGTATTTATTAATAATATTACGACACATTAATAATACACACACAATAATATGATATTATTATTTATATTATTATTACATATTATTATTATTATTATTATTATTATAGATTTATACACCTCTCATCAAAAATGCCATGCAAATGAATTAAAGAGAGACGTGATATGTAAAGCTATTGATAAAATAGATCATTTTAAAAAAGTTACGTAGAGTTTTAACAAACTATTCTGCTTTCTGGTGTGCCAGTGCCTTGTCTAGAAACTTGTGCTATTCTGCATCAGTAACTCTGCTTCTTTAATTTTAACCAATTCCGTTCCGAGCTGCACCTCGCGCGCTTTTCCTCAGCTTTCATTTCCACATCAAACGGCGCCATTAACGGCGCTAGCGGAGTGTGTAAAACTCTCCTCGCCAAGCTTCAGCAAGCGGCAGGATATTAAGCAGAGCCACCCCAAGGGAATAAGCCACACACACACACACACACATACGCTCTCTCGTGGTTTCTCTCTCCCTTTGCTGTCGTATTTGGATGGGATCAAAGACCCCCTCCAAACATGACCTATGCTGTCTGCGTACGTTTCCCCTAATTTGATTTAAAGGATGAATAGTGCCTTTAACGCATGTCTGTAACTGGTCCAAATAGATTCATAAATAGGTTCCTATAAAATCCTCAAAATCCTAATTCATGTATAAACAGTATTTAAGAACACCTTATTATGAACCGTGTCAGAACATCGTTGCATAATTTGACGCTGTATATTATATGCAGAAAAAATTAATAAATGTCTAAAGGATGCAATCGACAGCTAAGAAAATTAAGGGTTCTATAAAACAACCACAGAAGATGTCGGGAGTAAATACTTTTTTAAATATTACGGATATAAGCAAGTTTGTAACCGACTGGGGAAACGATAAATCAATTACTGTTTTAACAAGATTCTTTAAAAAACACTCGGATATGTGGAACATAACTACGCCACATTATAATAAGTAGGTATTAATCAACCAAACTTGCGTGGCATCAATTTTCCCTCAACTAAATAAACTAATTATTAATGAATTGTAAACTATAAAAAATAAAAAGTGTCTATTGAGTAAAACCACTTTTAGTTCCGTAACGAGGTAACTTTGGTGCACAGAGCATGAAGAAAAGCATAAATTGCTCTACAAATTTAACATATATTTAGGGTTGGTATAGGATTAAAGTTGGGTGGTTTTTTTGTTGTTTGTTTTTTAAAGAAAAGAACCATTCAGAAGATTTGTTAACAGTGGGTAGGCTCATACTCAAAAGTCACTCAAACCCGCGTTATTTTTAATCATGGAAACATAACGTGATCCAGACAAAAATTGAGACACTAAACACTCGCTGTCTGGACCATCACTGATGCAATTGAAATGACAGACTGTCCCAATTTTACCCCACACACAACTTCGCTGCCAGTTATCTCCACCTCTCAGAGAAAACTGGGAGATTATTGCGCGACTCTGCCTGACAACGAATTGCATCTTTTTTAACGTTAAATATGATGATCTGGTCCCTAATGCGCACAAGATACAGGCCTCAGCCTCGAAATCACATACATGTAAGCACTGCCATAAAAATTTGCTAAGAGAAAAGACAAATAAGCAAATCACAGGAGATCGACAGAGTACTATCATATGTAAATCTTTTAACATAACATTTACGAAGACGAGATTTTTTTTTATTGCCGCAGTTTGATGAAAAAAATCAAATGCTGTGACCAATAATAGCAAAGGTAAACCTGAATTTAAGAAAAACATAGTAAGTCGTGTAAATGAGTCGGGCCACTATGTAATGAAGACTTTTACAATAAATCAAGACTTATGAACACAAATAAAAATAATAAACATCCAACTTGGCCTAGCATTAATATTTAACGGTTCCAAAATGATTGTGTTTTTGCCCGCACTATAAACCTTAAAAAAGTGTAATTGGACGTCTCTTTTATTTGTGTTCAATAATTTTATGAAGTTACTTAAAACAATATTCCGTTTACGGAACTATACCTCCAACTGTAAGCGTGAAAGTTACATCCCATTTAAATGTTAACTAGTATAGTTAACTAATATAGTATGTTGGATGCATTAGCACGTTCTGGATACACAAATAATGAAGCTGCTTAAAACCAGATTAATATTGTGCACATTAAAAAGTAAATAGTAGGCCAATGTGGTAAAACAATTTCGATCCATCCTGCCTAATTCTAATCTACTCGCACGGACAAAACATTTGGGCAGATCTAAAATAGTCTAGTTTGCAGTGTTTACCTCTCCCGCTTGTGTTGGACATTTCTCGGGGGCCTCGGTCGCTTAGAACTGGGGTAAATGTCGAAGCGTCCACACTGTCACTTTAATGTGTTGTGTTTTAGTCCATATGGGGTCTCGGTTCGCGTGTAAATGTTCCTGCGTGGACACTTAAGCGCTCTGCAAAAGGACATATTATTGTGATCAGCATCGGTGTCCTAATTAAAATACTTAATATTAAGTGACGAGTTGTTCTTTTATGCCAGGTCGCATGTTATGCCTATTTAAAACTTAGATCTGTTTCCTAAGATTACAACAATGTGTTTTCTTTTTCTTTTCCTTTTTTTTTTTTTAGATCACTCTACTCGTTTCCTGGACTTTACGGTCCCTCGACAGAAGTCGAGGTAACATCAAGCTCCTTTACTAAGAGACTATCTAAGCCATCACTTGTTAACTGAAACGATGCCCGGAGCCGGTCTAGATAGTCTAGCGCCAAGAAACCTGCAGCGCAGATGCGTAATGGAAGAAAGAGCTTAATGAGTTACCTTGTGATGAAGAAAAGTTGTCCTTCTGCTTTTATCCAAGAAAAAGGCAAGAAAGAGAAAATATGGCTTCTCGTGTGATGCCTCTAGTCAGAAGAGTCTCCGTTATAATGGAGAATAGATGTGCGGAGGCGGCTGACAGGCGCCCGTGTGGTTTTATCCCGCCGCCTCTCCCACCAGCGGCCCGGGCAAGCGACACCCTGCAGCCATTGGATGATGGATAAGGGGGCGGATTGTCCGGCGTGACATCACCCGCGAGGGCGTGTCATTCACGCAAAGCTGCAAGGATGGATGATTGCGTGTTTGGAACATGTCACACAACACAACAGCGCGCTCTAGACCGAGCGATACGTCAACGTCAGCGGAAATATTTGCTTTCACCGATCCGCTTGTTTGCTCGTTCTTTTCATTAGGATTCCGTACGAGATGACGCGACTCCTGGGCCAGGAACGCAGCCTCATTTAGGCCTACAGCTCTCGTTTTTACAGACAATTTGGTCCCTGATTTGCAATGATCTGTCATTACAGAGAATGGGCCCTGCCATGTCCCAGTAAACTACACTAATGTACACAGCCTGACATCATTGGTTGGAGATCTTTTAGTATGGTTGATTTTTGGATAGGACAATAACGTGAAGATAATATTCCAAAATATGCAAATGCAGGGGAAAAAAAATAGAGTTAAAATGTACAAACAAAATGATGTAAGATTTATTTTGGTCTAGTGTTGGTCTTTATTTGTTATACGCGATTTTGGATATGGGTCAGTCTAAGATATAAAACAATATGAATGTAAATATTAATTCTATTACTATTATATATGCATGTTTTCGTTTTACGTCGATCCGTTTTACGACAGATTTTACATTGATAAAAGGCTTATGGTATAAAAAATATATACAATCATACAATTATCATAGATTCGCAGACTATATAAAAGAATTATTATTATTATTATTATTATTATTATTATTATTATTATTATTATTTTGCTTGACTTTTGCCCAATTGAAATAGGCTATTTCCATCCATGGTATATGCTTATGGGGGGAAACCTGATTACAATATCTGAAATTCTCTCTTAACACACATCGGCCTTTGACTGAGCCGTGCGCTGTGTTTGATGGATAAAATCTACAGCCAGCAGGGTGCTTAGACCCCTGTGAGTTTTGACACGGTTTATGTTGTTCTCACAGCTCTCTAAAACAAACACAGCACCTTCAATCGCTCCCAGTCTTGACACCACGTCGTCTCCAGCGCCAAATCCACGGCTGTCTGTGGCTTCGGCCTTCATCAAAAGCGTGTGACATAGTCAATAAAGGTTTGTAAAACACATGTAAAGCATAATTTTATATTTTAATATTACATCTGATTAAATAGGAAATGAGGCAAACGTTTCTTATGGCGGGCGTACATGATATTTTTGAAGAGGACAATTTACTGCCGTGTAATTAATTAATTTTTTTTTTAAAAGTGGACCACTTTAAATGGACGCTTACCTTGATTTGCGCCAAAAGTCTTTGCTTCCAAATTTCTAACCTCATTACCCCACCAAAGGCCAGTTTCTTTCTTATTTAAACATTAGCCTGGAGTTTAGTGTAAATGCCATGTCATCGGTGTTGCCGCACAACAAAAGCTGTCTTGTTTTGAAATAAATACAACCCGGTCAGAAAGGATTAGAGCAAATCAAAAATAAAGAGCCAAGAATTCCTCTTTTAAGTGTGGAGCAAGCGGACGAAGAACAAGAACAAGTGCCCCAGGAAGGGCTGAGGGCGAAAGGAAAAAAGAGAGAAACAGAGGTTATCAAGAGTTTAACAAGGGATTAATGCTTCATGATGCTATCTAACTTTTGTCATAAGAAAATGAAGATAAAAAGTGCAGATAATTGTTGTTAAAACCAATTGATGAAATGTGATATGTATCCAGCTTTTTCCATTAGTCCGACGAATAACCCAATCTTTCATACATATTCAACACATTTTTATGGTCGAATTTGAAATAATCTTTTGTCTACATTCGACGTTGTTTGGTCTCGGCCATGCAGAGTGAGACTGCAAACCAAAGGAAATTAATTCGACCCAGGTAAAAGTTTAACTGGTTCAACCGCCCGACGCGTATGAGCCGTGTAAATCGACTATAGAAAGGCTCAATTCTTCGTCAGTAAAAGTAGATAGAGTATGATGCCATCGACTATATCTTTATGTCTAATATTTAAAGAATATAGTAAATTTTTTTACAACAGTGTTGTCAAAAATAATTTCTAATTTATGTAGTCTAAGTGATATTTTGTTTGCTTTCTAATGAACTCACTTCAGGTGTGTTAATACCAGGTCGGTCACGTTATTTGCTTCAATGCCTTTATGATTCGAGTCATTTTCTCGGTGTAGTTTGGAGTCCTAAAATGTATTCAGCAAATGCCATTTCAACCTTTCACATTGCCTTTAACAGTGGAAGAATGTGGACATAGTTTGAGAAAATTACTCGAAGAAAAATAAGGACGCCAGGCACTGTCTTTATAAACATTTGTATTAGCTTTACAAAAGTGCTCTTAAAATAAAATAAAAAAATCCCAAATGCTAATTTTCTATAATTGAATAGAAAAATTGTTAGTGTTATTGAACATTTGAATGATAGATTCACTTGAAACTATGCTCTTCTTCCATCTTCTCAAAGGTTCTTCGTGGAAGCAAAAAATAGATATTCTATAAACAAGATATACTGAGTGGTCACTTAACAAGTACTTTATAAAATGTATGAATTCATCTAGGCTTGTCTTTATACTGTACCTAAAATCTTTTTTTTTTACTTTTTACATGTGCAGCCTAGGATTAAGATTATAGCCTTAAGATGTTTAAATAAAAAACCCCCAAAAAATGAAATATATTGAAATAAGATCTATAACTAATATCTACAAAATCTATAGGAGAATATCTCTAGAGGAGTTAATCATAAAATGATTAAATGTAGTTTGCTTAAGAAGTTGCTATTTTTGCTCATTCACCTATAAGCAATACATTGCTATATAAGCTAATGTTTGATTAGATATCTTTAACAAAACCATTTATGAAGTATATTTGTAGAAATCGCCCTCCCCCAAAATAATTCGATAATTAGCATTTATAAGAATGATTAACACAAGTTCTTATCGCGTCAACTTCCTAAAGCCTAAACTTTTTGGGGGGGACAAATATATTCTGCACGACTGAGTAGGCTCCAATCAGCGGTCTAACAGAGGGTTAAAGACAATTTCCTCTGGTAATGTTCTAGATCTTTAGTGGACGGAGATAAAGTCGAAGTGCGCTCGTGTCCTGCGGGAAGCGGCGTCGGGCGGCTCGGGGATTCGCGCCTCTGACTTTTAGACTCCGCTCGGCCTCGGGGATGGGGAGGGGGCTCGTATGGAAATTAGAGGGCAAAGGGTCATGTTGTTGCATCTTTCAAGTCCAAAACGAGTACACAATGCTGCTATTGTCAGGTGCATTTAGTGGGAAAACACAGAACATGAAAGGCTTTATAGGTATTTCAGCCCAGGCTGTGTTTGGAGAAGCAAGTTATAGAATTCGGAATTAAGAAAGGATTTTTTTTTTTGTGGATAACACAAAAAACTTTAATTTAGTTCACATTGCAGAACTTTAAAATAATTTGGTGTGTGATTGAGCATTACCTAATTCATCGGGAACCAAGTTGTGATAAGCAAATCCTCTGGCTTAGTACTATTCACGAGTTTAATTTGTCCATAATTAATATTTTATCTTGCTAAATAATAAAAAAAACAACACATAGACATCAGGGATATTCTTATCTGTTGATCAGTTATTTGGCTGTAAAATAATATGTTATGTGTAAATTATATTTTTGGGTTTAGGTGTCTTCTTAATGTCCACTATACAAAAAATAAAAGAATTGAGCCATACTTGCATGACCTGTCATTCCTCTAATCCAATCAAACAAACCCAAGTGAACATGACCACACATACACCTAATGGCACAACAAAATTTCCAAAATATCATAATTTCATATGTGTTGCTCAAAATTCCACTTTACACGAAACGGGTTAAAAAGTGATGGCTGGCTTGCTTGCTTTGCAGTCGCGTTGCAGCTCTTTTCCCTGCGTGATGCATCGCCTCCACTTGCACCTGTCAGTCAGATGAATGAGACTCACATTTAACCTCACTTAATAGCAAGTTTCATAAATCTAGTCGCACAGTGCTCTCGTTGTGGTCAACGAGTCGAGATGAGGCACATAATTAGATCATAATAGCAGACGGGAGGCCTCAATATATTGATGATTCCATTAGCTTTTCGCAAACACTCTGGTTCTGCAAACATAACCCTGCCCAGTGTGAACTTTACATGCCTGGGCTCATCGCTTTCTCAAACGTCAAATATCATTATTTTTATGTTAACTCACAAGGGTGGTATTCAATTGGAAGAGTCCGTGACATCGTTATTTACTGCAGCATCTTTACTTCTGAGATAACAGCAGTAAAACTTAGTGTTTGTCATTACCGTGGCAGAATAGTTTCATCTGAAGCATATGTGAAATATGCATAGAAATAGTCCAAACATATGCTTTACAGACTGGTTGGTCTTTTTGTATTCTTTTCCCTGCTCCTCCCCTGATTTGAGCCTTTTTTGCCTTTCCTTGTCCTGCTGCTAGTCTCTTTTTTCTTCCTCCACTAACCCCTTCTTTTACCATCTGCTCCTGGCTTGCCTCCATTCGGTGCCCATCTTTCTATCCCCATCTTCCTGTGTTTTGTGCGTGGTTGCCCCCCTCCTCAATCCTCATCTGGGTCGGTCCAGCCCTCCTCATTGTTCCCTGTCGGCCTCCCATTTCCGCTTGGGCTTCGACCTCTGACCCCAGACCCTGTTCCAGTTTACCCCCTGCTCCCCCAAAGCTGCTTGCCCCACCATGGGCAGTGCTCCCCCAAGGTTTGGGGGTCTTCTAGCGGTTTTCAGAGGATCCTCCCCTTCAAGACCCCTCCGTGAAGGCTATTGTAGGAGCCACAATGGCATGTAGGAATTAACAGCCATTAGCAAGAGAGCGGCTCGCCCCTCATTGAGCCCTACCTGCTCCACGACAGAGGCCGTTTAGACGTCCATGACCCAGCATGATTTTACGCGAGAGTCATTTCTGTTGAGGGTTGGAGGTGTTAATATGAACTCCAAAGTCAACACTCTTTGAGCAGGAGTCAAAACCAGCATGGAGACTTTGATGTACCTCTGCTCGCACGAGCGTGCTGTCTAAAGACTGACGCTTGGCATGTCCTTTACCAGACAGCTATTGCAGAGTCTAACAGAAACTTTGAGGCAAGGGCATGCATTGTGCAAAGTGACCTTAATTCCATCCATAAGTCAATGTATCCGATTTTTTCCCCTCACGACACAGTGTTAAACAAACGCAGCAGTGTAAAAATTCACAGATGTTTCCAAAAACCTTCCCTGTGTTAGAAAAAAGATGGAGGGAGCAGAGACGTGGGTACATTTTGACTTGTTCAGGGTGGCAGGGTGTGAAAGTTAGAGAGGGTTTTTGGCTGATTGACAGTCCCCCCCACCTCCTGCCTGGAGAGATCTCTACTGGGGTGTGTCAGCAAGAGAAGAGTCGCCATGGCAACTGACGTCACAGTGACTGAGTCGGTTGTTGGGGTTACAGTACAGAGAGATTTTTGGGGGAAGGAGTCATACTTAATATTGCCACCTCTGAAGCTGGGAAATTTATTATCAACTATTTATTATCAGTTATTTAATTAGAAACACGCTTAGTTTTCTTGCTTAAAATAGGAAAAAGAAAGGTTTAGATTGCACAAATGTTTAAATTTTGTGGAAAATGACGATGTGTTATGATAGTAAGTATAAGACCACGATGTAAATCATTTACCGGTGAATGTCAAAAATGTCAAAACAAAGCTCTTAGTTAAACAATAACTATCTCTGTTTTTTTTGCTGTGAGTATCTCTGTACCACACACCATTGTCCTGGCGTAGTTGTTTTCGTTTTGATGCGTGTTACTTGTCACCTCTTTTGTCAGCTGTGCTGTGCCATCTTGCTCCAAACACGATTATAATGATGGTGCTGTCAGCCCCTGCTGTTCAGACAAGGTGCTTCCGACACAGTTGTAGATTCCGCCACTTCACTTAACTCCTTATGTAGCCTCCTGCACTGCCTGAGTTTTGTCAGCCCTTGTTAATGCCTGCAGCCCCCATGTGAAAGCCTGCAGCTCCTCTCATCTCATCTCAACCACATCCCAGTTTTTAGACTTAGTAATGTGTCAAAGTAGTACCGATACTGACACTCAGCATCTACGCCTGCAGTTTGACATCGTATTTCACTAGGTCTGCGGCAGATTTCGGTACCGAAGTGTGCTTGCTCTGTGTTTGCTTAGCTAAGGTTTTAGACGTAAGATTTTCATGATATTTAATGAATTAAGAACCTGGATTCTTGTTTTTCAAATTAATATAAACAGAGTAATATGAATGACCACTAATGAGGAGAACAAGATAAGGGCATGTAGTGATGGATAGTACTTCATTAATTGTACATTAATTGTAACTGTCCTTAATTATTTGGACTAATTATTGCCAATATTAACAACCATCACTCTCTACTTGAATAAACTTATAATGATTCAAATTGCAAGAGAGAAATCAACTGATTATTCTTAGGGTGGCATGGTGGTGCAGTGGTTAGCGCTGCCGCCTCACAGTGCAAAGATCCTGGGTTCAAGCCCCGGGTCTGCCGTGGAGTCCTTTCTGTGTGGAGTTTGCATGCTCTCCCCGTGTTCGTATGGGTCCCGCAGTCCAACAGTGTTCAGTGTAGGTTAAGCGGTGCCTCTAAATGGCCCCGTAAGGTGTGAATGTCATTGTGTGAGTGTTTGTGCCTGTTGGTCCCCGACTTGCACCCGTAAATTCCCGGGATAGGCTCAGGTCCCCCTGCGGCCCTGGTTCGGATTAAGCGGTTCGGATAATGAGTGAATGAATGAATGAATGATTATTCCAATAGTTTTTCATTTACAACAGTCATTACTTGCACCCTTATTTAGTCTGCAGTGACTGATAAATCATAAATCATTTTTTGGAAAATGATTCTTAAAAGGTGAAATCACCACCTGCAGGGTTTCATTGAACTGATGGTGCAGAACCCCTGTGTTTTGGAAGCCTACAACACACCAAAACATGTTCTGGTTGGTCTATGCCAGTGTAATGGAGATTTGGGCTACAGTCTGGTTCTCAGGGAATTGATTTTGAGAATTTGAGAATTGATCATATTTTGAAAGGAAGTACATTAAAGCACGTTAAGACTTCACCAATACCAGCAAAATGCATTTAATTATTATGTACTCAGACACTTTACTACGAAATATTTTTCTTTGGAAGAAATCTTTATTTGTATTTGATGTACAATTTATCCCATTGGTTGTGTCCAGTGCCTTTTTAAAATCTCTTGTCTTCTTTGCAAGTCTTTCTTTTAGATGAAGAGTCTCACTCAGTAACTCTAGTAAACTAAAGACAACACAGTCATTCCCTTTCAGCTATTATATTCTTCATGACACTACATTATCATTTCACGTGTTCAGCAGCCTTTCACAGGACACGTCATGAAAAGCATCCCATAGCTTTCAAATCAGGTTTTGGGAACCACAAAGCTTCTAATCAAGGTTTTACACTGTCACATCCTTCATTTTTGAAGCCACATTTATGACAGAGCTTGCAGTAAAACAAGAATGTGCATGATATGCTAATTAGCCATGCGTGCGTTTGGAGTCGTTAGGTTATAACGAGGAAGACCTTCCCCCCACATGTCTTCAGAGTCGGCTGTAAATTTACGGCCAAGGGGAACCCCATGGAGCCGCCGTTTAACGATCCACTGATGTTTACGAATGGCCCCATATAATTACAACGTAATTGACCCTTAATAGTCATGTAATTCACCACCAAGTGCTCCATTCAAGTGCTGTTGGCTGAGGGTGAGAGTTGGGATCAGTCCGGACCCAGGTCACGTCAGAACCTCGGCCTCGGTTCCTCAAAGTCCTGGAACTGTTGATGGAGGTTTCTTGTTAAGGGTGGAGTTCTCCAATTCATTCCTGACAGGTTCTGGACATGACGCTGACCAATGGCAAAGTGAGAAAATAAGCTGTAGTGGTGTGAGGACGCCAGGCAGTTAGACGTGGGGTGTGTGTGGTTGGGGAGTGGGGAGGGAGGGTGGATGGGGGTGGAATCGTACCTGCTGTCTGTTGTGTCATGAGTGGATTTGCTGGAGCGGAAGCAGATCTTTTCCTTCAGTGACTCTATTAATTTACCTCATTTATCTTAACCCCCCTCCATAACTACTGAGGACCACGGTGTGTTTGTGTGTGTGTGTGTTTGTGTTTGTGTGTGCGCCTGTTCTGGTTGTGTACGAGAGGCAGCCTGTGCTTGTTCACATGCGCTGGTTTGTATGTGTGTGTGTGTGAGAGAGAGAGAGAGAGAGAGAGAGAGAGAATGTGTGTATGATAGGGGATAAAAACACAGCAGCTTCCCTTTTCCATTCCCAGAGGACAAATCCGTAGCGGAAAAACTCATTTTCCTGCAAATAGTTTGTCAGTCGAGCTAGAAGGAGTGATAAATTATCACAGACGTTAGGTGAGGGAGGGTGAGAGAGAGCATTGAAGCCCTCCCTCTTCCCTCCCGCTCTCTCTTTTTTCCTGCCTCCTTGCCTCCACATTCTCTCTATTTCCCCATTCTCTGCAGTATCTCTTTTCCTTTCACATTTAACAGCATTACTCAACAGAGCCCTATTCCTTTCTTACAATCTTCCTAGTCTCTCTTTCTTTTACTCACTCTCTCCTGGGCACGCACACTCTCTCAGTTTCTCTCTCACACACACACACACACACACACACACACACACACACAAACACACACACGCGCAACTGGAGTGTGACGTCCCTTCCCAAATGATAAATTGATGGGCAGCAAAATGGATTTGTTTTCAACTAGTAACACATCAAAGAAATAATAATTCTGTACAGGGAAAGTGGCGGAATGATGAATGGGGTTGACAGCTAGATCACAGCCGAGCAGTGTGTGTGTGTGTGTGTGTGTATGTGTGTGTGTGTGTGAGAGAGAGAGAGAGAGAGAGAAAAAACCCCCCCAAAAACGCCCATCATGGCTCGGAGCTGGACGCAGAGCTGCTCCAGCAGATGTCCTTACAGTCCAAAAACATTGGCTCCACTTTTCAAAATGACGGAATTCGCTGCTTCATTTACCTTCATAAACGCAGTTTAGTTAGCTGAAGTGATTTATGAAATTGTGCTGGGGCTGTTTGAGCAGTAATGAAGTCAAAGCCATGAGCTGTGACAAGTCTCTTTGATTGCATTAAATTTAATCCCCCAGTCATACGGTCTGTATTATTGTTCTGAATAGTATAGACGAAAATGCTCAGCAAAAAAAGTTTCATTATGTCGAAGCCAGCTGCATACGTTCCAAGAAAATATTTGGAATTGTAAATATAAAGTTTAAATAACATTTAAAAAAAAAAAAAAAAACGCTGAGGCTGTGTAGATTTTAACTGTATTTACATGCCCATTTTTTAACCCTTAAACGCATGAAAGCGTGAAAATCCATTATTTTTTTCGGGCCACAGGCATGACAGATGCTTGTATAAAGGTGCATATTAACTCTGTTACATCATCCACATTACTTCACTTTGGATGCTTTTAAACTCATCAACTATATAATGAGTGTACCATTAAACCCATTTTTATATGAATATGTCAAGAACATTTGGACAAACACACAACAAACACGTTTTTTTTCTTAGGACGACCCACTGATCACCAGACGTCCATGAGCGTTGGTTTTAGGGCTAAATCTGGGCGACCCGTCATGGCCTTTCATTTAGAGCAAAATTAGTCGTTGGTTTAGTCCGTCTGATGAGGTCCTCATTTTAGCCCAAGACGGACGTCTTTTTAGGACCACATATAACCCTAATAGGGCCATGAACATGTATTGCAGAAAGTTATTTCTTTATTTCGATTAAAACACGTTGTGTTGTTTGAACATCCAAACACTGTACATTATGGAATAAAAGCAATTTATTTTCGCAATTTCTGAACTAGTGGCCATACGCAAAATTTATGGTCATTTCCGGTAGAGTGGTTTTTTCTTTTTGGAATTGCTCATTTATTAGCTTATAAACTTCAGCTAATTTCCGCTTGGGCGCGTGTAGTGACGTCATCAGCAGTCGCCCGGTTCTGCTGGCGTTTTTGGCGCTTGTGATCAGCGTTCGTGTGCGCTACTGAGTAAAAGTGAGTAATGAGTTTTCCTACGTTAGGCCAATGTTTGTGTTAGTTAATAATTTGACTTGGCAATTTATGTAAGTTTAAAGAGCATCTTAAACTTTTTATATGTAGTTTGTTTCACTTTATCCCACCGTATTGGACAGAAAGTGAAGCATTGCTTTACAAGTGTTTGTTCGGTGTTAGTTTTGTGTCCGTTTTTGTCAGTTATGTAAATGTTTTACTGCTACTTTTTGTCACTGTATTTTTGTTACTATTAGTATATGATTTAAATATGCACTATGAAAACAGCTAGTGATCATTACAATAATCATGAATTCATTTTTAAAAATGGATTATTGAAATAGCTTGAAAAAGACGTCTTTGCAACCTAGCCTATGGGTGGAGGGACGTCTTTTCACCTTTCACTTTTCAAGCAAATTTAAACGTTTTTGAGAAGTCGACTTATTGCTGGGTGGGATGCACATTAGTCATTGCTATCTTTGTGAGGTACTTCTCTTGACTCCCAAAATGACTAGAGCTAGCTAAATCCAGACCTATAGCTCATCCTAAACTTGGCATCAATAAGATAAAACGAATCTTGTGTTCCCTTCAGGTTTTTTTTCAAATAAATACTAAACCCCAGATATTTTTTGTGTAAAAGCACTTTTTTGTCACTTTTTGTCGTTACAGCGCCACAAAATTCCACAAATCCTCTATTTTAAAAGACAGTCGGCTCTTCACGACTTCTTGCCTAAAAACCTGCCCCATCACACCTTTGTATAGTGGAATTTTGTCTTGTAATCATGATCAGGGTCATGACTTTGATTGTTTCGATTGGTATTGTGTGGCACAGTTACAAACTCCACCTCTGCTGGTGTTTATGTCTTTGTATTTATTTATTCGGATGGCGTTAACGGGCCGGATTGCTGAAACGCACAATGAAGAATCTGATCGACTTACTGGCTTTCTCCTGCCAAACAGACACATGGGCTGGTTAGCACTGGATGCGCACATTATAATAAACTGTTATGTTATGGGCATAATTGCAATCATCATCATCATCATCACCATCACCATCATCATCACCATCATCATCACATTCACCTCCAAAACCATAATCATTATTGTTGTAATGACCACCGTAATCATAACAGTCTCAGTGAGTTGGTGTACTCGTGCAGCTGATGTATTTAAGTACCGATCCGACGGACCGAGCGCCGCATTTTCATTTCGGACGCCATATGCACCGTGTGCCGTTAACTGCATCTCTCCGCTCATGAATAATACCCTTTTCATTTTCTATTTTCCGTTGTTGTGTTCACAACTTTCAGGACTTCCTTTATCTGTATCTCTTTCATTCTTTATTTCCCTCTCAGGGTGAGTGAGAGAGAGAGAGAGAGAGAGGGAGAGGGAGCTCTGTCGTGGGTGATTGATGGAGGGAGGCGTCGGTGCGCGGAGCGGTGTGTGGCCACTAGTCCGAGACAGCATCCCGGCGTACACTGAGAGAGGCCGTGAAAGTGAGAGAGAAGGGAGAGGAAAAGAGAGAGAGAGAGAGAGAGAGAGAGAGGGCAGGATAGGAAAAGGAAAGGGTGGTAAAAAGAGACTACGTGTGAAAGAGGGAGAAGTGGGAAGAGGGAGCAAGGTGTGTGTATTGGAGTGTGTGGGAGATAGAGAGAAAGAGAGAGCGAGAGCGAGAGAGCGAGAGAGAGAGAGAGAGAGGGGGAGAGCAGGAGTGTGCGAGCGAGAGACGAGCTCAGCTGAAAGCCGCAGACTTAATTCTATGCATCATTAAGCAGTCTCACTCAATGCAACATCCCCAATATATCATCCACACTCAGTAAACACAACGATGACATTACATTAGCAAGCGCAAATGAATTTTCTTTTTAGAGGGAAATTGAGAATACTCTTGCTCCCTCTCTCTCTCTCTCTCTCTCTCTCTCTCTCCCTCTCTCTCTTATTCTCCCCTGCCCACCACTTTGTGCAGACAGACAGACACACACACACACACACACACGCAAGCACACATACAAAACCTCACAGCACAAGCCATTAAAAAAGGGAGACCATTTAAACAAACACAAACACCACCTCTCTCCGTCTCTCCCTCCCTCCCTCCCTCCCTCCCTCCTTCCCTGCTTCTCTGCCTCTGTTTCTCTCACGTTCAGCCACCGAAGCACCCACCGCTGCAGGAGCTAGTCGCTATTAGATGCACTATTATTTACTGGCTCAGTGTGGCCTAGAAGAAACAATATTGAGATTTCATTGCAGAAATGCACCTGATAGACGCGGCGCTTCCTCTGTGTTTAAGACCTCCGCGTCGGCAGCACGGCGGCCCGGTGTGCAGAACACCGTTCAAATCGCCGCTCCTTATCTTGGAGCCGCACACCACAGCACAGCACACAGTGCGCCACAACGAAATGAGACCTCTGCATTTGACGCATCCGTGAAGGAGCAGTGGCCAGCGCCCGGGATGGTGTGCCTGGTCATGAGTACTTCAGTGGTACCTTTACCGGTCCTGGGATTCGAGCGGGCGTCCTTGCGATCACGGGGCAAACACCCTATCTGTTACACTAGCAACTGCCCCTCTGGAATAACGACAAATTGGGGCATCCCCCTGAAAATGAAAGGTCAAGCTGGAACAGGGAAGGTGTAATAACTGAGATGCCTGCTGTCATGGCAGAATTATTTTATGCCCGCCGTGCTAACTGCTGAGGAGCCAAAGCTCGGAATAATAATTCGTAATGCACAAAACCTTTATGGATTGAAATTTCTTCCCTCCCTAAATCAGACTCATGAAGCCGTGGTGGTCGTCTAGATGATTAGGATGCTCACCTTTGGACCAAGAGGTTGTGTGTTCAAATTCTACCCCCAGCATCACCACCACCGGGGTCCTTCAGCAAGACCCTTAAGCCTAAGTTGTTCCAGCGAGATTTTTCACTGAAATGGGGAAAATTACAGTGTCTGCTGAATGCTGTAAATGTCATGAAGGCTTTGATCGTTAGCTAAAAGGGGGGGAGTCACAAGCCAACTGTGGACCTCCAGGTTCTGGCAATTCTTGACATCCATGTGAAGGCTTGTTTGTACCTGACTAACTTAAAATAACCATCGAGAACACCCTCCTTGCCCGCCTCGAACTCTGACTCTTTGTGGGCTTGTTTAATGACTGTTTGGCCGCGGGACTCTCGCTCATCCTCCTCCCTGCCTAGCTCCCTCCCGAACCTGCCTCGACCTCCCGCAAATCACGCCCCTCTCCAAACACGGCCGGCCGGCCCCCGTTCAGGCCGCAACTAATGCGAGTGGCATAAATTACAGGCCTAATCAAATGAATAATTATGTTTTTATTGCCCATGTTATGTCTTTTTCTCCCCAAAGTAGCAACTCCCCCCACCTTTTCCCCCCAAAGTCGAGGGAAGCCATTAAGGAACAGCAATAGATCATCTCCTACGGCTGGACGCGTATGTATATCGGCCAGCTCGTTTGGGGGACTATTGAATCGGTTACAGTAAGGTAACCCCCCCCTCCCCCCAACCCACCCCACCGAACTCGACCAAATGTAAAAATCCATTTTGCCCCTGCATGCGTGAGGAAGCTGTCGCCTTACGCCGTAATGACAGATGGAGGCGTCTCCCTCTCTTTCTCTCTCTCTCTCTCTCTCTCTCGCACACGTATACAGTGAAAGGTGGTAAGACGTTGAATTACTGACAGACGGCGAGAAAGAAGGAGGGACGGAACGGTGAACGTGGGGGAAGAAAGGGAAAGCGGACGCGTCCGGAAATTAGGCCGATCCGTCACTTTGGCGAGGGGCGGGGAGAGGGACGGGGGTATGAGTGAGTGCTGGACGGCGTCTCAGCTCAGGACGGACGTGAGGGCAGTCTGGAGTCGGAGGTTAGCGGGGTGTCAAGAGCACGACTTCTGACCCCACGACATGTGAGGCCCCTGTCAGGGGGACAGACAGATAAAACGCTCTGACCACTCCTCGCGGTATTATCAGGGAGACCCCATAACACCTAAAAAGCTCTTTTAATGGTCCTTGAGGTGCTTTAGGACCTTTTCTCAAGTCGGTTTTCGAACATTGTCACAAAGCAGCTTTACATGCAACGTCACAGCTTTGACGTTTCATTTACATATGAAATCTCACAAGATTTAGAAGTAACTAAGAGCAGAATAAACCGCGTTCTCCTTGCTGTTTCAGTTATGAGCAGTGACATCATTTTTATTTGTTACGTTTGTTTTTGACGGTCCTCGTTGTTCATAAATGCAGCAATGTCACCTTTTAGAATGCTGCGTGAATAAAATGAATACATTATCTGATATTTACACTACATTAACGTATTGAAGGTATTTTGCTGACAATATTAAAGGCTTGGAATTACAAGAAATATTTGATACGGTAGTAATATTGAGTGATTAATTTGCTTGTTTTTCATTCCAGGACCAATCTCTTCCACAAATCATCATCGTGTTGGTATGCTTGGTCTTACATATTCAAGATATTGACATAAAAGGAGTCAGGTTGCAATTTCACTTCTTCTGTATCTTTTGTCAAGCGATTTTTAGTCACTGCAGGAAAAATGCGGACAGTGCTCCGCTTATAATGGTGGATAAAAATATTGATAAAACTCAGTCCAGGCGCAACGTAGAATTTGTGTAAAATAGTGTAAAATAGTTGTCGAGTTCATTACACCGTAGTATAGTCATTGAGCTTCTGCGTTATGTCGGTCATTAATAAACCTATCATGACCTGGAGTATCTGTATCATGTCACAGCCGCGTGTTTTGGTTTGCCATTCATCTCCATCTCTGCTATCTCCATTGCCGTCTCTCTCTCTCTCTTTTTCTATCTCCACACCTTCAAACTCAACGATGGCCCCCTGCCAGGAGACCCCTCAGCTGACCCCTCTGGGGCTGACCCAGCCCAAGGTGTGAACTCCCCAAAACACTCACCCCACTCACACACACACACACCCCACCAACCCCAAAACAGTTCTTTACGGCCTCACCCCAGATTAGAAAAAAAAAAGGAACGTCACTCCACGGTGCAGTAAAGTTGGAGCTGACAGGGGGGTCACATCAAAGCCAACCTGGCAGGAGCCTCGCGTTCGTTTGCTTTTTATTTCAATCAAGGAACGAAGTCGGAGAGAACAAGCCCGGTGAGCTCCCGAGGAGCCTGGGCTGTTACGGCACTGTAAAAAAAGAGAGAGAGAGAGAGAGAGAGAGAGAGAGAGAGAGAGGGCCAGATGGGAGCAGCTGTGTGTCGTATAGAGGAGATTCTGCAGCTGATATCTGGCCAGGTCTGCTTTGGCAGAGAAGATTTCGGTAGATGGAAGAACAGAATGTGTGTTGTGATTTGAACCCTTGGTTGTAAGCTGGGAATTTAATCCTATATCCCTTGGGGATACAAAGCTGTGTACATATTTTTTTCTGTGTACATGTGTACAGTGTGTACATTCGGTAGATCTCTTTTATTTTTTCTATTTTTGACAAGGAATGGTATGTCTGCATCAAAATACTGAGGTAGTTTTTTGACCCAAATGAGGGAAAACCAAATTTCTCCTCAAGCTTAACATTAAAATAATTTACAAATATACATGCAATTTAAGTGCCATGTACAGTATAAAGTGAATAGTACAAACCCTTGCTGTACGTAAACGCTCGTTTAAAAAAAAAAATTATGATAATTGATAAATGCACCTAATTATCATCAAACCCTGGAATAAATACGTAACAAGGCATTAAATAATACGCCGATTCAAGGCTTGTCTGTTCTGCGTATTCGGGACTGAAATTAATGAAAAGAAAAGACAGCCTGAAAGGAGAAAAACAGCAACAAAGGAAGAGAAACAGATTTATTACTGTTGAGTAATTACTATTTATTGAGCATTAGCCTTTGTGTTTTTTAAAGGGTGGAGATAATGTGTTGTGGGTGGGGTGGGGTGGGGAGGGGAGGGGAGCTGGGGGAGAGTCTGGCAGCTTCGCTGGTTCTTTGGTCACAATGAGATGGGAGCGATGAGGTTTATTTTCTTATTGTGATCAAATTTAAAGGCTGTGCATACTGTTCGACGACGGAGAACGTGACACTGCGCGTCTTATTAAAGGGACAAACGTCCTTGTCAAATCAGTTGAAGTCGAGCAACTAAGAGTCAATAAATCAGCTATTTAAACCAATTCGAAAACGATGACATTGGTGTCTAATGTATGCTGCAAATATTCCCTTAAATTCTCAAAAAAGTCCTTTAAAAGAAGAAACATTTCCCTTGGGAGCTATTTTTGTACCTTGAAGTACAAAACTGTACCTTTAATGAGTGACAGTTTGATTGTTGTAAGGGACAGATTTGTTCCCCTGTCTTGAGTCACAAGAAGGGACCTTTGAGGGAGCAACCTAAGTGATATAAAGGTATAAAGGGACAATTATGTGCTTTTTTTCCTGAAAGTAAATGTCCCACACGGCAACATGCTGTCCAGATCACCCAGTACACTCGTGACCACCCAACAACACAACACAACGCGCAGCAGAAACGGATGTGTGTGTCCACTGTGGTGGAGGACAGAGGATATCTCTTTCTGATTTCTCTCCCAGGCCATCAGCGAGGAGGAGGCACGATAGCGGCCCGCGAGAGCCGGGAAACTGCGGTGATTTATGGAGCTCTGCAGGCCTCACTGCTTCTCTCCTCGCCGGGGTTATTCGCACAACTGAAGGCTCCTTGATTGCTTCCCCTTTCCTCCTTTATTTGATAATCATAGATGGTTCATTATAACTGATCACAACCGGAGTCTGTCCCCCCAACACCTCCCACTTTAGGTGGTTGTAACATCCCCTTCAGTGGGTTATAGGGCCGTGACCCTCACTCTATAAGAATTAAGATTAGATTTTGGAAAAAAGAATCTTTGCAGTGGAAGTGTTTTCCGGTTATGAAGCGTCCTGGACAATAATACAAGGCAAATGTGCTTCGGTACAGTCCAATTCACCACAAAGGCTTTTGACCGCAAGCGTAAACAAAAGGAACAATGCCATCAAAGAAAACTCGGGACTGTTCAAGATTTGGGGATGGGGCAGTTATTTGGGCATAATGGGCAGAAAGATCAAATTTCACAATAGGCTTACTGTTAGTAAAGGATGGTCCAGCGCCAGGTGTTGAGCCCACTGTATAAGTCAGACTCCGACATATCTTTTAGCCTCACTTAAAACGGAATATGGGCAGAATTTGTTAATTACATTTGCTCAGGTAAATGCATATATCATTTCTTTGAAGGTCTTAATTTTTTTTTTTTATTCATAAAAAGTTAAGAAAAGGGAAAGCCTTGAAATCTTGGTTAAGAGACCCTCACGTTTAATGTTCCAAAATTTAGAAAAATTAAAATAATAATAATAATAATAATATTGAAGCCATTACTGCACATCATTGATCTGTAATAAAATGTTTAGTATTTTTACCTAGTGGTATTATTACTTTTGTCTAATATTTTTCTTTCATTAATAGTCATATTTGTTATGCACCACTGATAGTGCTATATGTGTAGTAAATGGGATTTTGCAAGATTCCCGGATTTGGTAAGCGACTAGTAAAATATATTAGTTTCATTATCTCTTTCATGCATGAATTTTGATTCACTGAATAGAAGATTAAAAATTGAATTAAACCTTTCAAATTAATTAGCTGTACACCCTAGGTGGACATGAAAGGGTTAATATACAGTATGTATTTCTCAGAATTTTCAAATGACTATATTGCACATCTTTATACTTTGGTTTAACGCTAAAGAACTCTTTCCATACCAATTTTATTTTATTCTGGTATTGTTGCGTGCGCGTCTGCTTTTAAACTCATTGTGTGATGCTGGTGACAGTTGCTGGAGCGAGCTTGAAACGCAGGGGACATTTCGCCTTAAAAGCTGAAATAGGTCAATAGCCTGCAGAAGTTAAAATCTTCTCGTAAACTTATTAAGTTTATTTAAGAACAAATGTTTGAAATCATGACTTAACAAACCTCATTTCCGTGCTGTTAGACGATACCAATACAATGAAAGTTTCAATGCAATTTCATAATAAAGTCAATTAACTCAATTAAGTAGTTGTATTTAAGAAATACAACTATGTTCCTCAAACTGTAGTTCTAAAAGATTTGTTTAATTATGTATGTACACAGGGCGGTATAATAAATTGTTTCAGCATCATCACTGACGTGTGTGTGTGGACAGTCCCACCAAGATGAAAGATGAATACATCAGAAAAAAGTCACCATCATTAAGATAGATTAGTCTTCAATATAATTTGGGGATATTTAAGAGTATTAAGGCTATTCATACGATTGTTAATAATAATAATAATAATAATAATAATAATAATAATTCTCTAAATGGAGCTTTTTAACTCATTTGGGAGACTCCATATTAGGCTAATAATTTAATCTGAGTATTACTTAGCTACTGTACCTCTGTAAGGTCCAACGTCGCATTTGTGACGTCATAGGGCATACTTCTTTGGGGGGCTTTTTGGGCCTCCTCACAATACTTTTCCCCTCTCAAATTTTACACAGCACTGCTATTTCCTTGTCCATGCAAATAAACAATTTCCTCCACACTGACCATCTGTCTCTGGGTTTGACGAACCCTGATTCACCTTGAGGTTCGCCACCCTTCGTCCCTATCTCCCTCCCTCCCTCCCTCCAATCCTTTCCCTTCCCCTACATCAGGCCGCCCGATATTCAATCCGAACCGGGTCCAAAAAAAGGTTCCGGGAGTCAAGGCCGGCGCGGGTTTGTTTTGCTCACGGCGAAGCGTCCAGACCGTGTGGCTATGAAGTGGGCTATATAAATGCAAATGCTATTGGGCCTCTATTAGGGGACTTGGGCGAAGGGGGCCGTATGTAAATGTGCTATAAGCGGCTGGCGGGGCCACTCATCCCGAGCAGATTACTATAGCCCTCGGTGAAAGGCGGACTAGCGCCGGGGAGAAAGCGGCTGCGCCTTGTGCTAAATCATGGCGAACAAGGTGAAAACTCGGGTAATTGAATAGTTGTGGTGCGCGCCTTTGATTTATTGTATATGCAAGAGAGGCGCGCGGGCGGGAAATTGCTGCGTGCGCGCGCCACGTCGGCGCAAGACTTTGGGCCGAATCGCACGTTGCGCTCGATGAACTGTTTTGGACGGTGATGTATGGCGTGAGGGAAGTGGCGAGAGCTCGATATAAAGGGTTACAGCAGCTGGCTTTTATTATAATTTCATTCCGGGCACATGGGGGGAATAATCGTTGGGATGTTATGGTTCAGAGTCTTGAGACAATTGTAGGTGTATGGAACTAGTTTACTCAAGTCTAACGTTGTGTCAATGCGCTGGCAAACACTACAGCGCCGAATAATAACTTCTAGCTGAGCTGCTGGACTTTATAGCCAAATAATATTTGTAATATATATATATATGTATACAGGTGATATTTCTGTCCAAGTAAGTCCATGATCACGAAGCCTGGACAGAGATCGCCCTCTACTGCTGAAATACAAGACATACAACTGTTTAACCCTGGGGTCAAAAACTCCGGTGAATCTGTTGATTCACCTTTGCCCTTTCCTCACAATTTTGTTTTATTCATGTTAAAGTCGTAGACAATTCAATGAGTAAGAAAATGATTTTCCACAAAATGTTTATTAATGAACTGTGAACAGAACAGAATACAATATTTCAGTGTCTAAAAATGGGTAAGGAGAATTCACAGGGCAACAAAGTCAAGCACACCATAAACCCTGCCTCATTTTTAATGATAACGTTATATCATTCACATCGATCAGTTTGCATCTTGTTGCGTCATTTCCCCTTACTTCCTCAAAAGTAATATTTCACGTACAGTATTTTTAAAAATCCAACAGAATTTTACCTTGAATAATTTGGATCAAGATTTTTTTTTAAATCCTGACTCATTTATTCAAACTGTACCGCTGTTTAAAAAGGATCAACCTTCTTGTGATGAATGTCACTTGGTCCTGGTTGGAATATTTTTACACAACCATATCATGCCATCCTACGGTGAGAGGAGCAAAAATATACTTTTAAAAACCCCCACAATGTGCATGTATGTGTAAGAGTGAGTGTGTATGTGTCTGTGTCAGTGTGTACCTGTACTCCTTCAGCGGTGACAGCTGAACAGGGCTGGATCTGCCATATTCGGTCTCTTATAGTATGTAGACTTAGTCCTTCGGCCAGCTCAGAGGCTGACGCTGCTGTCATCAAATCTTGTTTGTTGGCAAATATCAACAGGGGCACCATGCTTAGCTTCTCCTCTTCTAGCAGTTCAGCCAACTCCTGTTCGAATGTGTATGTGTGTACAGGAGATGGCTGTAAAGGCTTTAAGAAAGATGTTACAATCTGTAATCAAATTCGACGGTCAGCCCGTAAAGCCTACCTCGCCTGTCTCTTCAAACCGTTTCCTGTCAGCACTGTCGATCACATAGATCTGTGGGAAAAGAGCATGAATAATACAGATGGCTCCTACGCAATTATCATTTAATCACACATGAGTTGCAGATTCAATAAGCATTTAATTGAAAATTGTGGAGGAAAAAATATCCTTGAAATGTAATCATGTAAATGTGAAAAAGGAAGCGTATTAACAACTAAGTGTTGATCAAAATACCAGGAGATCCGTATTTTCGAAGTAATTTCTCCAGTAAGGTCGGATCTTGCGCTGCCCCCCGATGTCCCACACATTCAGCTTAAATCCCTGCGACTGGACACTCTTTATGTTGAAGCCCTGGAAAGTGGCATTCTATGAGTCTGGTTTCCAGTGTGAACAACAAAGGTACACCTTTAGTGAGAGATTTCATGCATGGTTCAAAGGTGCCTTTTGGACCATGCGTGAAATGTAAGAACACCGCAGCTGTACGCTACATAAACTCAACAAGATTACATACATTCTGATGTGTTTCACCGGGTTACAGAGCATGGTTAGTGTGTGGGGGTCAGGGTTTTTGCTGATTGTATGTGTATGTGTATGCGTATGCATACCTGTGTGGGTGTGATATGACTGATATCCTCTGCAGCTAGCTGTTTTAGCAGCGTGGTTTTGCCTGAATTGTCCAGGCCCAGTAGAAGGATGCGAATCTCCTGATCTGGAGAGTGTTTCAGTCTCCTCAGGACAGACAGCAAACCCTAAACCAAAAGTAATTATACCTTAACTTAGAACCATATCCTATCTATAACATCAAATAATTAATAAACACAGGGACTACATTGCTGTTCAGGGCTAGTCTATTATCTACAGTGTCCATGTTGCTCATCTTGGCTACTCTAATCTGTTACTCAAATACGTCTATTCTCGTTCGTGTATTCACATATAAAAGTTGTGTATTTCAGATTAAAAGAAAACGTTTTCAACGAAATCACTCAAATCATCCTAGAATGGTTCATTCTTTGCAAACAGGGACGTTCACATCATAAGGATTACCCTTTTTCCAACATCACACATTGTGTATTTATTGTCAAGTATTTATTGTACTGTTTTACACTGAGTTTTACTTTATGCTGTTCTCTACACTCCGGCTATTGTCCTCTTACATCCCTCCTGCATCACTGAATATTAAATATAAGTCACTGAGGAGGTTTCTTTCATTTCACTATGCACCATAATGTGTAGAATAATAACGTTTCACATAACTAGAGATCTATTTTTGACTTGAGATTTATTTCTATTGCATTAATTGCAAAGTTTGGGTGGCACGGGTAGCACTGTCGCCGTAGTGAGTGCATTCAACCCGTCCATGACGGTGCAGTGGGCAGCTAACAGCCCGGGGAGCAGTGCATGGGCATGGTACCTTGCTTATGAGTACCTCATTAGTACTTTTTTTTTTTTACTGGTCCTGGGATTCAAACCAGCGACCTTACAATCACAGGGCGAACACCCTAACCGTTACGCCACCAGCTGCCCCAAACAAGCAGCATGCCCCTAGTTCTGGGATAGACTCCCCTCATGAGCGTTATTGGGATTAAGCTGTTAAGATAGTGAGTGAATTAATAGTTGCCAAATATTAGCTGATTTGAGTTTTTTGTTTTATTTAAACAGAGGGTCACCGATCCATCATTTATACTCATACGCCAAAGATTTAGGTTAAATCAACTGTCATTTCTTTTCAAAGAAAGAAAAAAAGCAAAGCATTGACATTATAGATTGCTGATGGTAATAAATCTTTCTGTTAATGCATGTCCAAAACTGAGACATCTTAGTGGACTTTTCAAGTGACTTGGACTTAAGTGTGATTTAAGCATTACTGAGACGTTAATGACGTTGACTGTACAAACCCCAAAATCACAAACCGCACTTTTACTCCACACCACCCTTTGTAAACGTAGATCCCAATGAAATTCACAGTCGCTAATGCACACGCAGAATGTCAGCCTGTCTTTAAAAGACTGTATCGAGCACACGCAACAGGTGCAGTGTAATAGGCTTTTAAGATGACTTTAATGGTCTCCCATGACCATCGTTTTCAATCTCTTAAGCCCCCCAGGGTCTATATATGACCTGGAATAATACAGAAAGGAAAAGGTGCCAATATTACTGCACTGCTGCTTGTTTATTGTATGTATCTTGGGCACAGCAAAGAGTTTTATGAGAAAGCCAAGGGTTTAAGAGGTTTAAAAGGTCTAACATAGATAACAACATTACACAACAGGTGATAATACACCAATTATACCATGGCAAAATGCATTCTGCTGGAATCATAATGAGGCCAACTGCAGATCTAGGGAGTCACTGTTACCTAAAGTCTGTCCAATAGCAGAGCTTCTCAAGAGGCATGCCACCAATTGCAGCAAACCTGCTTTGATGAGGATTGACACAGATTTGTTCGGTCATGCCAGGGATGTGCATGTGTAGCTAAAGATACAAGAATAACCCCAGAACACCTAACCAGCCTTTAGCCTAGTTTCCACATCCAGATTGTTATTCTTTCCGTTCAAGATTAGCACTAGAATAAAAGGAGTAATCTTCGTTGTCAATGTAACGGTTTTATCGAAAAACAAAACCTACAGCCTGCCGTTCAAATTACAATTGGCATTTACTGTAACACTGTAATAAAAAAACAAACAAAAAAAATTTAAACTAAAAGTAAAGAATATGTTGGATTGGAAAAAGCCTTCATGAACATAGAGCCATTTAGAGTTTATAATAACTGAACACTTTGTTCGAAGACAAGTTACTATAAACCTGTGAGCCTAATGTGAAGCAATACGTTTTTGGCAGGTTATATCGCAGCCTTGCCGTAATAATAAAAAGTTACATTTAAAAAAAACCTCTATGTCTTCTTTTCTTTCCTTCCTATCTTTGTTCGGTTGTTCTACTCACCATGTTTTGGTCCGCCTGTGTCTGAGTTCCTCAGATAGGCTACAGGATTTGACATCACGCTGGTCTTGTCCAAGCGGTCAGCTTCTACATATGCCACATGTGACGTCCGATTAAGCCTGAACAATGTCCGATTGTCTCCACTAGGATTACACTACAGTGTGTCATTTTCTGACAGAAGACTCCATTCCAGTCCCTATTTCTTTGTTCTTTTATGCTTTTGAGAGAGCCATGAAATAATAATTAAAAGAAAGGATAGAAACTAGGAAATCTAAAGCCAAAAAGCTTGCGACTTTAAAGAACAATGTTATTTATGGCTAATAGAAAAAAATAAGACATATATATGGCAAACATATTCGCCAGCATGAACTGACACACATTTGCCTGTTGAAGGTTTAGGGATAAGGGTAGAAATAATATTAAACCTAAACTTATTCCTAACCTCCGTATTCAAAAGGTTGGGTCTCAGGACAACCAGCCCTCACAATCTTTTAGGGGACAAACGACCCCTCACACACACACACACACGTTATTTGAGGTAAATAAAAATGAAGGAAGCTGTATGTCTATACTTTTTAGTGCCATTTATATTAGTATGAAAGTTTAAATACATGTTAATAATTTCAATCCATTTTAAACACAAATACATAAAAGAAAGATTCTTCTCATGACAACCAGCCCTCACAATCTTTTAGGGGACAAACGACCCCTCACACACAAACACACACACACACACACACACACACGTTATTTGAGGTAAATAAAAATGAAGGAAGCTGTATGTCTATACTTTTTAGAGCCATTTATATTAGTATGAAAGTTTAAATACATGTTAATAATTTCAATCCATTTTAAACACAAATATATAAAAGAAAGATTCTTCTTATGACAACCAGCCCTCACAATCTTTTAGGAGACAAACGACCCCTCACACACACACACACACACACACACACACACACACACACACACACACACGTTATTTGAGGTAAATAAAAATGAAGGAAGCTGTATGCTTATACTTTTTAGTGTCATTTATATTAGTATGAAAGTTTTTTTTGTGAAGCATTTTCGCTCTATGAGAAACGACCCCCACACAGAATAAATATCCTCACGATGCAACATTAAAAATAATCGGAAGTGTCACACACAAAGCCTGTAAATAACCGTGGACGTCTGTGTGTATGGAAGTATTCCTATTTCCTCACATAACTGAAAAAAATATGATTAGTTAAAATAAAGTAAATAAAGAATAATTAATTGGAATAATTAAGTAAAATAAAGAATAAAGTAAGTTTAGATACACGTGCGTGGTGTGGAAACCCCGGTAGTTACGCAGGTTTTTTTTTTTTGCGAGCCGAACGCGCCCCCTATCGGCAGCCGAGCGCACACGCTACTTCGGGGGCCGTTTCCTTCAACAGCTCGCCTCAGTGCGGCTGGGAAACAAAACATGTCGTTTGAGTGCTGCGCTGATCCTTCACATCAGATTTAAAAACCAAACCATCATAACTAGCTATATGATTTCCATCGTGTTCGTGACGGAGGATCCTGAAAGATGCCGTATAAAACCCTGGGATCCATTGTAGGTCTGCTCTGCACAGGGAGCTGTTTGGCGCAGGTAGGGCTCCGCTGGGCGCTTCGGTTGCGGCAACCGCCTTTAACTCGAGTTCCCGGACCGTAGCTGGAACTAGGCCATCTATTGTGCGCTTTTTTTGTTTTACTCTCAAAGGAAGTTGGTTGTAACAAAGTAGATAATAACTCCTTAAGGGGGGAAAATTGACGTGGTGTATAGTTTAAGCCTAACCCTGCATTTTTATTTACTCTTTATAAGCCCGAAACTTCTTCGGTACGAACGGAATTCTCGTTTTTATCGACTCGTGCTCAACAGATTGCTAAGCAGCGGTAGCCGACAATGCTAACCCTCCGCGGCAGCATCAAGGTGAACAATGGTTCGGTGTTTATGAGCACGGACAGTGGAGACAGTCGGCGTTCGCCTTACGAAACGGCCAGGGATAACGCCTTACATGTGTTCTCGGTAGTTGAACGAACTGTCACCTCGCTTGCGCTTCGTTTCTTTTGGTCTGTGGATCTGTTTAGAATAGCATTAGCCTGCTAGCCGTTTGCCATCAACGGTACTGCGGATTAGCCGCGTAGCTTTGCTATTTTAGGAATAAAACAGTAGGTCGTTTTCAACCTGAACCACGTCTCGTCGTTATCGGGAGGAGACGGGTTTTTCGCTGCTAGCCGATGAGGACTGTGGATTGTGCAAACGTTACTTTATTGCTTTCCTAAACATTGCGCGTTTTCCTCGCACTGTGATGGTAATTCTACGTGCGTCGCCGGGCGAAGTTGATGAGGAAATTCGAGCGAGTTACTGGAATTAAAATAATAATAATAATAAAAAAATCTAGACACGAAATTCATTTCCGCCTTTGTTTTGTGTGTTCGCTTGCTAGCTGGCTAACGGCCCGCTTTCGTATTGTAGATTGAGTCCAGGTTTTTGTCTGCAAAGTTGTATCGTCTGGTCCAAGATACTTGTGCTGTTTAATGTCATTTAAAATATTCCCCCAAAAAAACCAAAAAACATGGGACAATCTCTTTTCTGTTCTTTCTTTCGCTTTCGGTCTCATGACCAAGTTATATCTCGCTTGACGGTTGTTTTGCATGAAAGTCAAATAAAGTTGCCCGTGTCCGCCGCCATGTAATACGAGCCTGTACTGAAGGACATTTCTCCCCCAAAAATACCCATTGTTCTAGACAATATAACAGCCGTGTCAAGCTTGTTTCTTTGTCATCTTGCATAATATTAGTGGTCTTGGCCTTAGCTCATACTTTTCATTTGATTAGGCTGTGCGATATGGCCCAAAAAATCATATTGCGGTACATTTTTGAGCCCTCGGCGGTAGACGGTATATAGTAGGGCTGCAACAAATGACTATTTTTGTAATCGAGTAATCTATCGATTAATCGAGTAATCGGATTAAAAAGTAAATAAAATGACAATACATTGTTGTGGAAGCATTCTACTGTGAGTGAAAGTTAGTCATATCGCTTTATGTTGTATTCAATTTACCAAATGAAAAGCAATGAAGTTCAGGGGTATTTGAACCAATTTGGCCAATAAAATGAGTTACTTTTGGCCTTTCTGGAAGAGAACTGCATTTCCCGCAATCCCCCGCGCACGCCACGGAGCTGCGTCACAATAAAGGGGTTCAGCTCGTTCCGGAACGAACTTTTATCGCTTAATCGAGTAATCGGATTTTAAAAAAAGTAAATAAAAATGACAATACATTTGTTATTAGGCTTATTCTACTGTGAGTAGAAGTTAGTCATATACGCTTTATGTTGTATTCAATTGCAAATGAAGAAATATGAAGTTCAAGGGTCATTTTGAACCAATTTGGCCAATAAAATGAGTTACTTTTGGCCTTTCTGGAAGAGAACTGGATTTTCTCGCAATTCCCCGCGCACGCCACGGAGCTGCGTCACAGTAAAGGGGTTCAGCGCGTTCCGGAACGAACTTTTATCGCTTAATCGAGTAATTGGATTAAATAAAAATGACAATACATTTGTTATTAGGCTTATTCTACTGTGAGTAGAAGTTAGTCATATACGCTTTATGTTGTATTCAATTGCAAATGAAGAAATATGAAGTTCAAGGGTCATTTTGAACCAATTTGGCCAATAAAATGAGTTACTTTTGGCCTTTCTGGAAGAGAACTGCATTTCCCACAATCCCCCGCGCACGACCACGGAGCCGCGTCACAATAAAGGGGTTCAGCGCGTTCCGGAACGAACTATGAAAAAAAAAATCGATGGGAAAATCTGAGTGGGGAGGAGAAAATCTTAATAAATGGCTGTATTGTGAGTAGAACGCTGGTTGTTGAGGTTATTTATCAGCTAAAATGTGAGTTTTGTCTGTAATAATGGGGACGTTTTGACGGAAACGGAGCGTTTTAGCGAGTAACGGCGCTTACAAACACAGTGTGCGTGTTTACATCGCAAAAAATGTCATTTATGTGTTTTTATGCATTCACTTCTGTTTTTGTGCACGGAATATCTTACAAATACGTCCACGTACAGAGGGATCTATTCTCGCCTTGATCGCGCCACTGAACATATTGTGCGTCATTAATAAGCGACTGTGTGAAACACCAGCGGCGTAATCTGTAGCGATTTAAATGACTTAAACGAAGCTTCGATTCTAGAAAAATTGTCTCGACCATTTTTTGTAATCGAATTATTCGAGTTATTCGAATAATCGTTTCAGCTCTAGTATATATTGCGGTATATAATTACATCTGTAAATTTCAACATAACTGTTACTTTAAAGTAACAATTCTTTCCTTGTTTCTGTAAAACATTAGCTAACTGAGTTTTCTTCAGTTCTACAGCTGCGTAAAAAATATTATTTAAATGTCTTTTTTTAGACCAAAAAAGTAAAAAAAAAATTGCACAAGGTGAAAGTGTCCCAATGTCCTTATCATTTAACTTTCATTCAAATGTAATATATAAATGCAAATATTTTACATTCATGTTTTTACTTAGTTCTTAGCTTTATTTATTTATTTACTGCTCTTCCGTACACTCTCTCTCCATTTTCCGAAAACAAATGCCTGGTGGTGTGGTTTTCGCGCATTTGACGCGACTCGATTACGTCATTTTCGCGGGCGAGCAGTGGAAATTTCAGCGGTATGCCGGTATGATCAAAATCTCTATCGTTGGCCACATTTATATCGCATACCTTTCATACCGTTTATACCGTCCACTCCTACTTGTGTGTATTTTAATCATTAATATAAATGCACCAAACGTGAGGCCAGCACATTCACAGTTTTGTTGTGTACTCACACTGACGAAGCTCTTGGTAGAACGGTGACGGACTCATTCATTAGATTGTCTTGAATACAATTCTCAAAGGCCGTCAGATTCTCCCCTGTTGTGTTGAATTAATCATATCTCCGCCAGACATTGTAAATGTTTGAAAACGGGGTCCCGCTTGAATACGTGTCTTTGTTTTCTAACGCCGTTTTGTGTGTGTGTTTACAGGGCAAAGAGTTCTGTTTTGGTGTGAACAATGAGAAGTACAGATGTGAGATGGGCTACTGTTGCGGGGAGACCGAGTGCTGCACTTACTACTACGAGCTGTGGTGTGAGTGTCTTCCCTTCCCTTCCTAAACCCGTTGCTCTCTTTTGTCTTCTCACGCTTGGCCTTTGGATGGGTTTTGGTGCTGTGGACGTGAGGCACATTGTTAGCAGTGTTGTAAATGTTTACTCCGATCCAAAAATACTTGGTGTGTTTTTTCCCCCCTTCTTTTTGTATGTCAGTATTAGCTGAATGAAAATATAATATTTTCAGCTTGTCACATTCGAGTTACTGGTTTTAGTTCAGGGTCCCACTTTTCACTTTGGTAGGATTTATGTCAGTGACTCACAGAGCCCGGCTTTTCACAGATTTCAGTATTCCCAACCCCAAAAGTAGTCATCCAAATGTTTAACAAATAGCAAATAAGTGCAAAGCAGGGGACTGTGTAAACAAGGTTTGGAAACTCCTGATTTGTGAACTTTTTCAGTCTTGGCATTCACAATATAAATTCACAAATGCATAAATATCTAAATTGACTGAATTACTAGTAGCAGAAACGTATTAAAAACAAATCTCCAAAAGAACATGGATTAAAATTTAAGTGTAAACCGTTCATTGCAGCATCAAATTGGCAAGAAAGTGATGCAACTGTTTCGAACGGAAACAAAGTGTAATCTCAAGTCACAAGCTGGATGAAGGAATGTACAGTTCCCCCCAAATAGCATAAACAAACTACTTGAAATTTCTTGGTGCATTGACACCAGTAGTTAATGTAGAAATTTGAGTCAGTTCATCCCAAATTTCAGCTGCGTTTATACTGTTACGATATTCTTTTTTTTAAATTTGACAAATGAAGTAATGCAATGTTTATAGTTCTCTGTCCACCGTAGAATTTATATGTCTGTGTTTGTGAATACTCAGGGTTCTGGCTGGTATGGACTCTAATCATCATGCTGAGTTGCTGCTGCGCGTACCGACACCGACGCGTGAAGATGCGCCTGCAGCAGGAGCAGCGGCAGAGAGAGATCAGCCTCATGGCCTACCAGGGAGCCTCCAGCTCCTTCATGTCCCCGCCGCCCCTCAACCTGCGTGAGTGTGAGCAAATGCGCCGTGTTGCGCAATGCTTTGCCCTCTCACCAGCGCAGGACCGCAGGCGGACGCTCTCGTCTCGTCTCGTCTCGTACACTCTCAGCTTTGAAATGACCAAACCAGCTGTTTGATTTTGAAGGGCGCTGATTAGGTCTGCTCACATATCATTACGGGAACGTGGTCTGAGCTGCTGAGGAGGCCATGTGCGTTGCCACACCAGCAGTTTACATTTAGCTGCTCAGTATTTACTGAGTTGTCTGTCACCGCGTAAGGGTTGAATTTCAGTCAGAAATTTATTAGAACTTGGGGTAGGCAGTTCTGGATGTGGAGTGCCGGAGAGCCCCCAGATTTTCTGTCCTCCTTGGTCTTTATGAAGTTGACATGGTTCCGAAAGTGACCAAAGGGATTAGGACTGTTTGTGTCTTTAAAGAATCCATCAAAACGAGGCAGTAAGAACTTGGTTTGTAAGTAGGTCTGCTGCTTGCCTCATTATTCTAATGTATCTGTAACGAAAATCTGTAATGAGATGGAAGCGGACCCAAATTGCACCGAGAGCTGCAGGGTGTGCTCGGAATGATGCCAGATTGACTGTTTGTATTGAACAGCATAAAACCAGCCAGGTATTGAACCAACATCTCCTTTTCATTTATTTCCAGGCTTCTGGACGGACTGCAAGCTCCCCGACTACGAGGAAGTGGTCGGCCACCCGCCAACTCCGCCTCCGCCTTACTCTGAGATGCCTCCGGAAATCCCACCCTCCAGCCAGCCGTCTCTAAACCCATCCGAGTCCGCTGTGGTGTTGGAGGCCCCCTTGGAAACCGCAGAAGCACAGGATCGGGCCTCTGAATCCCCAGACCACGACCTCACCGCTGGAGCGGCCCGGCCAGGGTGCGAGGAAGACGAAGAGGAGCTGGACGTCCCCTTGGAGGAAGAGCTGAACACCAGACGGAGGCACGTGACGGGCGACTCGGGGATCGAGGTCTGCGTGTGCCAACTGGATGCCGACGAATGCTCAGGGCCGGAGGAGGACGAGGGCAGGCTGTGTCAGGTGGCCGGCGACGGAAGCTGCTGCTCCGAGCGCCAGGCCCTCAGACCCAAAGAGCGCTCACACTCACCCGAACCGGCCGGCGTGTCCAGCGGCGACCGCCTGGTCTGATCCACACCATACAGATGCTCAACGGTTACTGCGTTATGGAAAATGGAAGGGGAGCGGCATTTTTTTTTTTTTTTGAATAATCAGTGGGTGGGGATGACCGTTAAGTGGACGCAGTGGGGGTAATGAGTAACGACAAATTCAGCCCTTTATTTCTAGTTTTCCCATAACCCTTTTGTACCATGGGTTTGAGCGAAGCGCCCCACGCGTTTTGAGCGAAGGGGAGAAAATTCGAATTGCTGCACCCCAAGCCTCTCGAGATTTTCCCCACTCCGGTAAACGTCTTCACCACTTCTTTTCTTTCGCCTGTGACATTTTTGCCGCCGCGTCGCAGCGGTCACCGACTCTCATTGCAAACGGGAGTGTGGGTAAAAGGGGGTGGGGGGAGTGGCTGAACACACAGGGAACGTTCTGGGAGAAAAGAAAAAAACCAACAAGGCAAAAACGAAAGAAGTGTGTCCCTCCCACGCGGTGACATCGGGGCCTGACTGCACGCTTTGTTTTTCAGAAGACTACGCTAACGAGAGCACAGCTGCGGGGGCTGACATCAGCCGAGCTCCGTCCCCCAGGACCAAAGCGCCTCTCAGGCAACGAATCACCCCCACAAGACGGCTGCGTCTGTCCGAGATGACATCCAAACCCCTACCAACACACGCACACCCCACACACACCCCTGCCCCTTGGCTCACACGCATGGGGTGGTCAACAGCGGGCCGGAAGCCAAGCCGACGAGACGGGGGAAGGCTTTGACCGCTGCTCTGGTTTCGGGGATGACGCAGCCGTTCGCCGGTGTCTACTTCAGACCCATACCCAACCCCACCCCCACCCCACCACGTGCCTGCAAAGTTACACAGTTAACGACTAATAAAAACTTGGGACTGTGTAGCTGCTGACCGCCCTGCTATGATATATTTCAGATTTGGCCGAGGCAATATTAAGATGCCCGAAGTGCAGGGTTTTTCTCCCTAATCTAGGCGTGCCGGACCGCCCCTGATCGCATTTCAGTAAACAGGAAGGGGCGATGAAGGCTATGAATACTTTAAGGGTGCAATCAAAGTAGAATTTCAGTCGTGGGTGCTGACCTTTTGGCCATTTTTGTAAGCAGCACAGAGAACGGAGCTGAATCCTCGAGTTTTCTTTAGGTTTCGTATCAGGATTTGCTCGGAGAACTCGGCCGTCTGCGCGTAGGTGAGCGTTTGGCGCTCCCTTGTTTGTGTGAAATGTCAAAGATTTGTTTGTTTGTTTTTTTGAGGGGGAAAAAAAGAAAGAAAGTGGACAGACCATGAACGGTGCTGCTGCTATTCTGAGAGGCTAGAGATCTGTGTTTTTTTTGTTTGTTTTTTTTAAGGGTGCAAATCTACGCACGGTAACCCGTTTTTTTTTTGTTTTTTTTGGGCTCAGCCTCGGCTCTCCGCGCTCACGCGAGTGGGACGCCCCTCGCACACGTGCCGGCTTTGTACGAGCAAAGGTACGCGGGGGCGTCCTGACTCCGGAACGCAGGGAATCCGTCGCCGCAAATAGTTGGAGTGGAACGGCGCTCGAGGCTCTCGAGTCGGTCCACTTTCAGCTCAGCCACTCAAGTGCACCGTTGGCTTCGGCCGACCCGCTATTAATAGCGCTCGCCCTTTCGGCCGTTCGATTCTTACATGGGCAAACCAACTAGATGTGGAAATTACTTGGCGTATTTACCTTGGTCATTTCATTCGTGCAGATTTGTAAACCTGTGAAGAGAACGAAGTCTGTTCCTGGTGCATTTCCTCTGCGACGGCCGTTCGGCGGCACCACATGCTGCCTTGCTTAGGCTATTGTAGCGCTGACATCTCCAACAGGGACACGTTTTCCCCCCTCCCACGCATTTCATATGAAATGAGATGAGCTACGAGTCCCCCTGTATGAGTGGTATTTGCCTTACTGTGGTCCTTTGTGATACCGAGTGAAATACTTATGCATATTAGTTCTGAATCATGAGTTAATCGACATGTATTCCTTTTGAGCATGACTGCGCTCCATAATCCTTTTTAACCGTTTAAAGCTTTAAGTTCAAGCGCGATCCGAGACGTTGAGGTGTGATTTTTTTTTTTTTTTTTTTGGATGCGATTCAGGTTTTAAACGTAGTGTAGATCCGTCGTCGTCTCCTCCTCTCCCTGAAGCTTGCGTCAGAGACGAATACTGCACCTCAACTTGTAGAAACGTTAGTTTGACATTAGCATGACGTTTCTGGAATGACTGTGGTAGAAGTTCCCCAGAAGTTTGCGGGGACGACCTATTGGATATGTAGTCGCATGTCTTCTGTATAGCAGTCTGATCTCCTGAATGAGATTTAAAGAGTGTAAATTTATGTTTGGGGGGGAGGGGGGTAGGTTAGGGAATGGAGCCTGATCGGCCTCCCAAAAAAAACAAACAGAAACAAAAGCCCACGCGATTGTGGGTGGATCTTGCCAAAACCTTTGCGGCACTGCGCGTTTACTTACAGAAAAGGGCTAGTGAATAACAAGGTTAGTTAAGGTTCGTGTGATTATTGTGTATGTCAAATAAAAAAACAAAACAAAAACGATTGTACATTTTAGAGGTCATATCCCAAAAGCATTGTTTGTAGAAGGATCTTTCGTGGTTGACTGCACGTATCATGTTAAAACAGTGCTTCTGGGAAGAGGACCCGCAAGATTTTGCCTTTCGTGTGTTTTCATGCGTCTTTAAGAGATTCTCTCTCTTTTTTTTTTGCTGTTGCTTTTTCAACCTGTGGGGATTATCATGCGCCAGTCTCGTCCGTGCCTCTCTCCAAACAGCTCGAAGGTGGCAACAGAAACTATAGCGACAGCTTCGCAACACTTGTTCCCGTTTTCGTCTTTTCCCCCTTATTCCCTTCGAGCCGCGACGCGAGGAACTCAAACGCGGCCGGCCACCTTGCCCTGGGCGCCACCCTCTCCCAGGAATCGAGTCCGGCTTTTTGACCCTGTCCAGTTTCCACAACACATCCAACAGGGATGTTTACACTTGCTGTGCCTTTGCTCTCCACAACAACAAAAAACTTTCTTGATGGAAAATTCCTGCCTCCTTCTCTCATCCCCTCCCCCCGTTTTTTTTTTTTTTTTGTTTGTTTGTGTATGTGTGACTTCACACCTCTGTACTGAACTCTGACTAACTAGGCTATGCAAAAAACAAACAAACCCCACAACAACAGTAGGAGAGGAAAAGGTTCACCCACCCTTATATTTCTGTGAGTCTGCTGTGGTTTGTAACTATGAGCAATACTAATCTCCGTAAACATTGCACTGTACCTCGGTAGACGTCCATCAGATGTATTTAAAGAGATTGGCGAGAGTGGGGGCAAAAAACTATAGTTAATGTCTCACGTGGTGTGAGAAAGGAACGAATTTTGTGAGTTAATCGGGTCTTGTACCTTGTAAAGACGGGAAGGGAAGGGAAATGGAGAAAAAAAAGCCATGACGTTTTGTGTTGGTGTCTCACGTCTAGGAATTCAGATTTGCCGTTGATCTTGACTTTCCGATCCTCTTGCCATGGGAGAGACTCCCACCCTCCTCTATTACATGGGCATTTTGTGCAGTTTATAGTTTCGACATTACTTGCTTCTTTTGCGGCGGACGCGCGACTTCCCTTTTGCGGCGTCTTTAAAGGTAGTTTGTCTTCTGTTCCAGCTCTGCTTACTATCAACTGAAATCTGAAGCGTTGCCTTGCAGGAGGACCTGCCCTAGCGGTCATGAACTGGCAAACCGGGGCCGCATGATCCAACAGCGAGTTGACGTGGCTCCTTCTGCATGTCAGATGATGGCCTTCACCACGGGCAGGGCAGTCAGTCTCGCCCGCCAAGGCAACAAAACTCTTTAAGCTTCGTAATCCATAACGGTCATTAAAAGTTTGGTTAGAAATGTTTATCATGTATTTAAATGCATTTATTTGACATGTGTTTGTTAGATGGCACCTAGCAGGTTTTTGGTGTGGTTTATTTGTGCGTAGAATGATTTATTTTTGATTTTTGCCAAAAACAGCAAAAATGCAGATGTTTGCTTGAAGTGGTCATGTAAGAGCACAGACCCGTTTATCTTTTTCTGTTCGTCACCTAGATCAAGCCAAAAAAAAGAAAAAAGAAAAAAAGGAAGGTTAATATGTGGAAGCTGATTTAACAAGCACTGAAACGAGTGTAATATTCTACTGCTAGGGTTTAGAAAGAGGTCGCCTGTGTATTCGTTAGTTATTTGTATTTTATTTTTGTAATAAAATAAATAATACAGCACTCGGACGTCTAGCGTGTTCCTTGTTTTGCTCTTTGCTAAGCTGAGAGAGATCTGATGCCAAATCTCCAGCTGACATTGACATGACCTTCATGCTTACATAACGGTATCATGTAATTACTGCCCTGACTAAATGTTAAGGCCGTTCTTCAGCAAGTCTGTAGAGTTTGGGGGGGGGGGATGGCAAAGTTATTGAATAAAAATCTAAATATTTTCAAAATGAAGCAAGTTCAATAGTACTTTTGTGTGTCGCTGCATGTAGTTGCTGTTAACACCCCAAGGAACAGCTCCGGTGAAGCAGCCACCATCGCTATAGTGATAAATGATGTTTTTGTCTCACCTGCACACTCAAGTATAGAGCTGCAGCTATCGATTCTTTTTGTAATCGAGTATTCTATTGATTTTCTTGATTGATTAATCAAGTAATTGGATATTTCTTTTAAAAAAAGAAGTCTGAAAATGTACAACCAATTGGCTTTTATTCCTGAAATTCTTACACCCCTGAGAGATTTTGAGGTGTTTTTCTACCTTTGGTTTTAGGGTTTTGTGTGTGTGTGTGTGTACAGCATGTTTTTATGCATTGTGGGGAACATTTTGGGCCTTTTTGTCCCTTAGAATCACTTTTAAGCATTTTTTTTGGCTTCGTGGGGACATTTGAGAGGTCCCCATGAGGAAAAATGACTAGAAAATGTGCATGTTTTATTTGAGAAACTAAAAGAGACAAAAGATGTGCATTTGGTTTCTGAGGTTAAGGTTAGGATTTGCTGTAGAATTGCGTACATCTAGTACTTATGGGGGTCTATAAAATGTCCCCACAAAGATAGTTGTACAAGTTTGTGTGTGTGTGTGTTGTGTTCAAAACGCCCTGCACTACTTTTTTGGGTTATGTAGTATAAAAGTAGTATTAATTTTGTCGCCCTTTTTTTTTTTTTTTTTTTTAAATTTAGTCTTAGTCTTGTGTCAAAGTAATTAGTCTTAGTCATATTTAGTCGTTCACATATCAGTTTTTCTTAGTCATGTTTTAGTCGACTAAAAGTCTCAACATTTTAGTCTAGTTTTAGTCACGAAAACTCAAGGTATTTTAGTCAAGTTTTCGTTAAAACATTTTAGTCTTTTTTATTTCAGAGATGATTTTTGTTTATCATTACAGCTGAATCAATTTGTTTATCAATCCACACCGCTAAAATATTGATTAAATGGAATAATAACCTCTGGCGCAAGTAGTTGCATGTAGTTTTGGCGGCCGGAGGGGCGCAGGAACACGACGTAGACGAACTGCTGGCACAAACACATGACAGGGGGTCTGGTGGTCTCTTGTGTAGACGAAAATGAGGAGGGAGTTTTGTTTCGTTTTTATTTCATGCAAAACATTTCAGTCTCGTTTTTATTCGTAAACAATAAGGCGCATTAACACAGTCTTAGTCTGTATTTTTCGAACATTGGTGCAGTCTCGTCATCGTCCCGTCGTGGGAAAGAGGGTCGTTGACGAACACATTTCGTCTCGTCTCGTCTGACGAAATTAACACTATTATAAAAGTGCTGAAATTGTAGATATACTAGAAATAGTAAGAACACTCTCTATGTTATTGACTTGCAGAGTTTGTTAACACTTCTTTATCCATTTGGTATCTATCAGAATATAAAATACATTTTCTATCTTTCCTTTTCCTATTGATTACTCCCTAACATTAGAAAACGGGGGGAAATTTTTCGAACCAATTTTGAGTCATTTTGGCCTATAAAATGAGCTGCTTTTGGCCGTTCTGGGAGAGAACTACATTTCCCACAATCGCCCACCTCTCCGCCACTCGGGAGTCCGTCACAATAAAATGATGGACGTGTTCCGGAATGAACGCTGAAAATCTCAATAAATGACTGTATTGTGAGTAGATATTCTGGTTCTTGTTGTGAGGTTATGTATTCAGCTAAAATATACGTTTTGTCTGTTATAAAGGGGAAGATTTGGCTCGACCGGAGCCTTTTAGCGAGTAATGGCGTTGTAATGGAGGCGCGCGCTCACAAACAGCGCGAAAGTTTACATCGCGAAAATTGTCATTTATGTCGTTTCTGCGCATTTACTTCTGTTTTTTTGGGCACGGAATAATTCACGAATACTTTCACAAACAGAAGGATTAGGTCTTGTCTTGATCGCGGAACCGACAACGTTGTGCGTCGCTAATGAGCGTCCGTGTGAAACATAACTTCTTCGAGCGAGTGAAATGAATTAAAAGCCTCGATTCTAGAAACAAAATGCCTCGACCAATCGAATTATTCGAGTTTTCCCAATAATCGTTTCAGCCCTACTCAGGTAAACTGTTTATTAAATGTTGGGATAGAAATATATGGTTACACAAACAGGCCTGCACTCATAGCCTCGCAGACCTGTTTATTGAGAATCCAGATGTAGTCTACAGAGTGTAATCGCCACTACTCTCGATAACTCAGCAGCTTCTGATTTCTACTCCAAGTATAAGTGAAATTAGGATGTGAATGGCTGTCATCTGCCTGGTATTCTTTTATATGACTGTTCTGTACAAATAATTAGGGGTAGTGTAACAGTAAAGCGTGTCGCTCCTGGGCTCCCCCTGAGCACAACGCCACCTCCAATACTGTTCCTCAGCCGCTGCGTCTCCGGTCTCTGCGTCTACAGCTGGACTTAACAAACAACTGTGGTTAAAAGCAGGGTTCCCACACCTTAGTTAACATCAAATTCAAGGACCTTTCAAGGACTTTCCAGGACCAATATCCCCAAATTCAAGGACCACACGCGGCGGCATTTACCCACCGCTACTGATACCGCTGAATATGCTATCAATAAACAATTTTAGATGCAAATTCAATAAAAGACTGCGAATGGCATAGAAGTTGTTGGGACAAAATCAATGCAAGAAAGTGGACTGAATGTATAACCTTCAATAACATTCATATCCACAATGCATGGATATGTCCACGCTACATACGTTAAGGATGTACATTACTGTTTTATGGAATTTTAGTTGAAATAATGTGAGATGTTCAGAATGATATCAGTTTGTTTCACTTACCTTCATCATTGATTAAGCTAGTTTTAGACTCGAACACTTCTGTTTAAAGTGCCACGGTTGCCATAAATGTCACAAAATTATTATCAGAATTGAATCTTTAGGCTCAGAGATTCGCAAATTAAAAGTCGGCGTAGGCATCGATTAAAAAAAAAAACTGTGGTGGCAAAATAATAACATCTTAACAGCGGTCGTCATCCATGAACTTTCAATTCCCAAAAAATATTCAAGAACTTTCAAGGACGGAGTCTTTTTATGCCTGTTTTCAAAAACTTTCCAAAGCCTTGAACTTATTTGTTCAGATTCACAAACTTTCAAGGATTTCAAGGACCCGTGGGAACCCTGTAAAAGGTTGTGTGTTATGTGTCTTGTTTTTCATTTCAATCCGAGTTCTCACTAGAAACAGGAAAGTCAGTATGCTCCGGGTTCGTTGAGCGGAATATACTGTCTTTTCCAGTCAAATGAAGAGGAAGCATTTCGTTGTGGTGATCATTGTGACAAATGCTCATTTTCAACGTCAAATGGTCACACAAATGTAAATTCTGGGCGGAAAAAACATCTTTTATTTCCCCATTGCCCTTTTAAAGTTGCCTTGCAAGTCTTATCTTGCGTCTTAGTCTGAAACCCCTTTCAGAATCCCACTGTGACACAATCTGGGGTGCGTTTCCCACAAGCATAGCCAGAGGTGGAAAGTAACGAATTACATTTACTCACGTTGCTGTAATTGAGTAGTTTTTGTGAGTAAATTGTAATTTCTAAGTAGTTTTTGAAGTAGGTAATTTTACTTTTACCCAAGTACATTTTGACCCAAGTATTTTTACTTCGCTACACTGGAAAAACCTCCGTTACTGAGTAAAAAAATGAAATGCGGGGGTGGGGGGAGAAAATACGACGGCGTTTTAGTGCCACCTTTAAAAAAAATATCTAAGATTACGAGATTAAACTCGTAATATTTCGAGAATAAACTCGAAACTACGAGAATAAAGTCGAAATGTTACGAGAATACAGTCGAAATGTTACGAGAAAAAAGTCGAAATGTTACGAGAAAAAAGTCGTGATGTTACGAGAAAAAAGTCGAAATATTTTGAGAATAAACTCGTAATAATACGAGATTAAAATCGTAGTATTTTGAGAAATACTAAATACTAAAGTCAAAATTACGAAAATAAAGTCGAATTTTTACGTGAATGTTTACGATATGGGGTTTGGGGTTTAAAACAATGGACCACTGGTCGCCATTTCAGACTGCACAAAATGTCTGTCTGATTTTTTTCTTCGGAATAAATTAAGTTTCCTACATAACCGCTGCAGTGTCCTTTTACTAATTATAAGTCCGTGCTGATGCGCCAAAAGACAA
Source organism: Distichodus sexfasciatus (assembly GCA_032718565.1). NCBI lineage: Eukaryota > Metazoa > Chordata > Actinopteri > Characiformes > Distichodontidae > Distichodus > Distichodus sexfasciatus. The sequence continues at coordinate 73,350 of JAVGVS010000826.1, forward strand.
AGAATTTCCTTATTGCTAAATCCTAACCTAAAGTAGGACTTAACCAGATCCTCCACATCCATAGTTTCTCGCAATTCTGTGATTTTTCTCGTAACATTTCGACTTTATTCTCGTAACATTTCGACTTTGTTCTCGTAACATTTCGACTTTGTTCTCGTAATATTTCGACTTTTTTCTCGTAACATTTCGACTTTTTTCTCGTAATATTTCGACTTTATTCTCGTAACATTTCGACTTTATTCTCGTAACATTTCGACTTTATTCTCGTAAGCTTTCGACTTTATTCTCGTAGTTTCGAGTTTATTCTCAAAATATTACGAGTTTAATCTTGTAGATTTTTTTAAAGGTGGCACTAAAACGCCGTCGTAAGAAAACAATCCGCTTGAACTAAAAGAGAAATTCCATGGGCGTTCGCGCGGCATTCCCACTAGTTTAATGCAGCCTATCATTGTATGATGGCTGGTGCCGAGCAAGGGGTAGTTTGCACATTATACCTCTCGACAGGCTGTAAACATTATGCAATTAATTTGTCAGTTATATTTTCTATAAAAGTGTTACTATGGAATCTCTCAACTTATGCCACTTGTACTTGAAAATGTTTTACGGGGTGGTCTGAACAAAGTTTACACATTATACCACCTAAAAGTTGATTGAAAACAACCAATGCTGGATTTATGACTAGTCCTTTTTTACGTCAAGTAATTGAAAGTAACTAAGTAACTTTTATTCAAAGTAAATTTTAAATTAAGTACTTTTTTTAATTTTTTTTTTTTAACTTTTGCTCGAGTAGATTTTTAGGTGGGTTCTTTTACTTTGACTTGAGTAGAATTTAAGCAAAGTAAAGATACTTTTACTTAATTACAATTTTTCAGTACTTTTTCCCACCTCTGTTAGCACCTAACATCGTGCACATTAGCAACTAACATAATGTTGCTAACATAGTTAGCAATAAGTTAGCAACTATGCTTTTGGGAAACGCACCCCTGAACAGTAAAAGTATAGACAAAGTGACTTTGTAAGAGTCTTGTTAAACTTGTTACTCTGGTTCTCAAAGGCAAACTAGACAAAGTCAACAGTACAAATAATTTTCCCTTATTCAGTAGTTGTAGCGCACTAGTAGTTGGAAGAAAAAGTGGTAACATAAGAGTAACTTTCTGTTTTATATGTTTTAGTAGACGGTTACTCATTAAGGCAGGGAGAAGAGATCAAGGGCAGAACGAACTAAACCTAATGGGCTTTTACCACAGTTTTAACTGTGGTAAACTATCACTGAAATCTCATTCTAGCAAAGCGGCAAGGAACGCGTATAATGCTAAAAACATCGCTGATGCATTTTAAATTCAGACGTGAAAAAGCAGTCAGACATTAGCGTTTCATGCATGTATGCTTTCCAACATTATCTCTGAATTGCTTTTAAAACGTAGCATGTAATTATAGCCAACAGAAACTACATAAACTTAATAAATACATCATTTCTGTCACTTGAGGACATACCGCCTCATAAATAATCTCAGGGTTGTACTTTGGCTACTATCAAAAGACATATTGGAAATAATGTTGAAGAGTTTGGATGCTAAGCAATTTCTTGAAATCTCATTCTCGATCGTGGCTAGATTTGTGTATTAAAACGAATAACATTTCCTTGTGAAAAAGTGTGACGGTTTTCTATTAGAATTGCTGTCATCAATAAGGCCCTTATGGTTTTCGGGTTGAACAAAGAAAATATGCCATAAATATTATCAAATCCTATTAATCGTGACTTTTGTTTGGTCCATGGTTGTGGCTCTTCTCTTCTCTAGGTTTTTTTTTGTATCATTACAACTCATTGTTCAGTCAAAGCTGAAGTCAAAGTGGAGTTTGTTTGCGTCTCTGCTCCACAGGGGTCTGAGTCTGAAAAATAGCTGCAACGCTGGCAAGGAGAGACGATCATCACGTCCTCGTCTTTAGTACAAACGCTTGCGTCTGTTTTCATTCCAGTGACTGTAGACAACAAGCCCGACGACGATGAGGAGGAAGAGGCCCAGCATGGAGAAGAGTACGGTGAAGAAGATGGCCACGCCGCTCATTCCCTCCCCTTCATAGTAATCTACAAGAGAGAAAGCGAGAGACATTTCTTTATGTTACAAACCAGGTATGCGTCACTTTTCTCCTCATTTCCTACACGTATAGGATAAGAAGTTTCATAAAAAGATCTTCACAGTGTTCCCTGAAAAAGCTGCAAACTTCGTTTCTCGCTTCATGTCTTACCCCTAAGAAGCTCCATATTGTCCACACTTGGAATTGTGACCACTTCTTCCTCATCTTCCTCCTGCTTACTCCGCAGGACTGTCAGCTGGTAGAGCTTCATAGATATAAGATCATGATTGTCTGCCAAAGAAGGATTGTATATATGTTACAGTGTATTTTAAATGTTACCTTTGTGCATGTTATACCGAGGTTATAATCAGAGGTGGACTGATTATTGCTAGTTAACGAGGCCGATAACCCATATTTGGAACCTATAAGCAAACATGCTGTGCTCCTGTGCTGTGTGTGGCAACAAGGCGTTGATTGGCTACTACTTGTGTGCCATATAGCCCATCAAAGACTGTCGTGGGCGGGACATTAAAGGCCCCATATTATGGAAAAAAATCACCTTTTCTGTTTTTTGGACATCCATTTGGTCTGTACTCCTTCTACACACACTGTAAGTGATTAAAAACATGGTGAATTGTGTTAGTAGTAATTTACGAATGCCAGAAATCTTGTGCTAAAAACATTTCGATTTCTCCCCTACTTCTACGTCTCAGTAGGGGACATAGGAATCGCAGTGAAGAAGTCTGCCGGCAGAGTATTGCGTTGAACATGTATGGCTGCATGGATGGTCTGTTATTTTCACGTGAGGTAAACTCTCAACGTGCTGTCTGGGGTGTGGGCAGCAGCAGCAGCAGCTCATTTGCATTTAGGAATACTAATGAGAAACAGCCTGTTCTGAAAGGAACTGAAATAGAGCAGTAAAATCATAAGAAAATATCGGTGAGTGAGGCCCTTTATTTTGTAATCTCCCTCATTTTCCTTGACATCCTTGTGATTAACCCTTCTGTTATGTCCGCTTCTCAGGAACACCAATGATGTTCCTGGGTCAGTCTGACCCGGAGCATGTTTAATTATCCAAAAGTGTCAGCAACCAAAAAATACCAATAAACATTGCTTATATCTCATTATTAACTCCATTACTAACCATTTCAACCAATATTTGGTGTAATGGTGTTATTTACCTCTCACAGATCATGATTTAATGTGTTTCATTAAAGAATTCGTTAAAAGACCTACATATAAAACACAGTAGTTTTACATGACGTTGATTATTTTAAATTCAAATTGACCCGAACAGTATCTATGTAATATAAACATGCAGGGGGAAGGGGTTGCACATATGTGAAATGAACCATTTTTATTTTATTTGTTGATTACCCTTATTAAGCCAAGCACAAGAAGTTTCATACTGAAAGAATAGTTAAAACTTTTTTTTTTTTTTAAAGATTTTTAAAATTTTAAATGGGTCAATTTGACCCGCAACATAACAGGAGAGTTAAAGACAATATTTCTGTCCCTAGAATGCCAAAATGCTTTGGTTTTTCACGACTCTCGTGACTCATTATCCTGCCGTTCCATTATCGGGCTAAACCGGATGCCGTGAGTCATACAGAAGGATTTCTGACGTTAGAAATGTTCCTCTCCTGGAGGCCGTCGTGTCATCGGGCAGCAGAGGAAAACACACTGTGGGCCTGGTTACAACTAAGTTTCACAAGACTGACCGACAATAAAACATGACGCGACATTATATTTAGGTTTGTATAATTGTAGTGTGGTGATAAGAAGAGTAAGTGCCTGTCAAAGAGGTAGTTGCACCTGAACATCAGGGGCCTTTTCCACAAAGGCATCATTTCTTATCATGTTAGATGATCCTGATGACATAAGTAGAGACGGAAGAGTCCTTTCTGCGGAACAGGCTATACGCTATATTGCCCAAACAATTTGGACCACTCCTCCGAATCACTGAATTCAGATGTTCCAATGGGGGTTGTTTTTCAGGGGTTGGGTTTGACCCCTTGGTTCCAGTCAAAGGAACTCTTTACGCTTCATCACACCTAGAGATTTTGGACAATATCATTGCTCCAACTTAGTGGGAACAGTTTGGGGATGGTCCCTTCCTGTTCGGTTCCGCTTTGGGATGAATTCGAGTGGAGACTGTGAGCCAGGCCTGCTCGTCCAACATCAGTGGCTGACCTCACAAACGCTCTTCTGGAAGAGTCCTAAAGCTTGTGGACAGCCTTTCCAGAAGAGTTGGAGCTGTTATAACGCCATACTTTTGGCTTGGGGAATGAGTTCATTAGAGGGACAGCTCATGTTAGATGTTTTGGAGATAAAGTCAGAGAGGCCAGACTGAGATGGTTTGGACATGTCCAGAGTAGGGACAATGAGTACATAGGTAGAAGGATGCTGAGGTTGGAGCCACCAGGCAGGAGGCTGAGAGGAAGACCAAAAAGGAGATTTATGGATGTGGTGAAAGAGGACATGAAGTTAGTTGGCGTGAGGGTAGAGGATGCAGAGGATAGGACTAGATGGAGACAGATGATTCGCTGTGGCGACCCCTGAAGGGAAAAGCCAAAAGAGGAAGAAGAAGATCTGACTTTGGATGTAACCCCATGAAGTGTTGTCGCCCTCTGCTGACTGATACCTGAAAATGCACCGGCAATGGCTCCTATATGGAGCTTTTCAACTGGCTGGTGTAGTACACCACGGTAATGATCATGTGTGCGCTAGTGGGTTCTGCTGGGGGGGGGTGTATTCACACCTGCCTTTTTTTATCCCGTTTAAAACGAACCCAAGTTTGTTTCCTCCCTTGGTTCGGACCTTTTGGGCCGGTGTGAATACAAGCCATCTAACTCAGGTGCCGTCCAAACAAGCGTACTACAAGCGCTTCCGTTCCAAACGAACTCTGGTAAGGTGTGAAAGCAGCCCGACCTCGATCCGTCCCAGTTTCAAAAAGCAGACCTTTTTGGATTCCCGTCGTTGTCGTGCATCATGGGAAATGATTGTTTGGATAACTATATAACACACAAAGACGTGTACTGTATAGCCCGTGCTAGGAATGAGCGGTGGGTTAACGTGGAGCTTCTTCGCAGCCGTCGTGCAGCACGTCTTGGCCATTGCTAAGTCACTAGCATCATATTGTAAAATTGACGTTGCATCAAACGCTTTTGACGCGCAAATCTTTTGCAAAACGTATGTAACTGTATAAACCATATCGCTATAAGGACGAGGAGAACAGCACGCAAAATCTCCATGATTGTGTACTTTCACTTTGGACTTTCCGCTTTACCCCGTCCCACACATTTCTGTCCAGTGGGTGAACGACCTTGGCACACGTGTGGTTTTGTTTACAAATTCTGGTCCACTTGCAGGGTCTACAATGTGAAAGCGAACCCCATGCACTTTGGTCCGGACTTTCCTGGTGTGATTTCACTCTGGGTCAACCATAAAAGTATGATTCGAGTGTGAAGTGCAACAAGCAAAAATTAGAACCTAAAATGATTATCAAGTTATCATTGTTATTGTTGTTATAATGCATTTTGATATTGATTTTTTTCACGATTACCGTCATACTCAGGGCAGAAGGCTTTTGCCAGGAGTGAACCCTGCTTATGGATACTTTATCGGTCTTGTTATTCGTCCGCAACGTTCTGTTCCACATGGTACAATATCTAGTCGCCAGTGGAAACCTGAAAGACAATTCCCGAAATGGCCACTACCTGAAAGGTCTCCAGTGATGGCAGAGGCGCCAAAGTAATATCCCTGAGGCAGTCGCACTCCCGGGATGTCCAGGCAATCCCTCCATTCATGCTGCCCGTCGATGTCGATCATGATCTTCAGAGAAACACAAAGAGTAACAGTCCGTTGAGTATGTAATATAATAAACCATGCATTAAGTGCTGTTGCGTGCCAGCTCGGTGGGACCTCGTCCTTTTGGGGCTGTTGGTGGCGTAACGGTAGGGTGTGCGCCGTCCCGTGATCAGAAGGTCGCAGGTTCGAATCTAGGACCGGCGAAGTTACCACTGAGGTGCTCATGAGCAAGGTACCGTCCCCAAGCACTGCTCCCCGGGCGCTTGTTAGCTGCCCACTGCTCCTTCACGGATGGGTCAAATACAGAGGTCATGTTTCGTTGTCTGCTGTGCTGTGGTGTGTTCACAATGACAAATAATCATTCACACTATTTGTTTTAGATAAGCGGTTGATAATGTATTCATCCGTTTAGCCTCCACTGCTGAGGTCGCTGAGTAGAGTCACCGACCGCAAGCCATCACACATGCACAGCCACTCGTAAACTGGAGCAGCTGCTAGCGTAACGGTTAGGGAGTTCGCCCCACGGTCGGAAGGTTCGAATCCCGGAACTCGTGAGCAAGATGCCGATGCCAAACGCTGCTGCCCAGACGCTGCCCATGTCAGGTCACATTTCAGTGTGGTGCAGCGAGTGCTGTGCTGTGTTTACAATGACTCACTTTAGGATTCGGTTCCCTCTGAGTCACTCACTAAACTGATCCGTGTGTGCGAGTCACTTGAGTCAGTTTTGCCAAATCGCCAGCTGACTCGTGTGGGGTGCGCTAACCCCCTCGTGTACGATTCAGGGGTTCAATTCCCAAAAGCATAGATGCTAACTACGCTAATGTACACTATGTTAGTCGCTAATGTACACTATGTTAGTCACCAACGTACACTATGTTAGTCGCTAACGTACACTATGTTAGTCGCTAATGTACACTGTTAGTTGCTAATGTTCACTATGTTAGTCGCTAACGTACACTGTGTTAGCCGCTAACGTACACTGTGTTAGTCGCTAACGTACACTGTGTTAGCCGCTAACGTACACTGTGTTAGCCGCTAACGTACACTGTGTTAGTCGCTAACGTATGCTATGTTAGTCGCTAATGTGCGCTATGTAAGTTGCTAATGTACACTATGTTAGTTGCTAATGTACACTATGTTAGTCGCTAATGTTCACTATTTTAGTTGCTAATGTACACTATGTTAGTCGCTAATGTTCACTATTTTAGTCGCTAATGTACACTATGTTAGTCGCTAATGTTCACTATGTTAGTCGCTAATGTTCACTATTTTAGTTGCTAATGTACACTATGTAAGTTGCTAATGTACATTATGTTAGTTGCAAACGTACACTGTGTTAGTTGCTAACGTAGTTACTATGCTTACTATGCTTTTGGGAAACACACCCTAGATTCGACTGTATGTTTCTGGCTCTAGAGGAAGTTAACCGACAGATTTAGTCGTGGATGTATATGCTTCACGCCGCACTACTGATTCGACTGACGCGAGTCCCATAGTCTACAAAGAGGATTCAACTCTGTAGGAAGTTGTTAAGATCCCTCATTTGAGTGTGGTGGTGCAAACAAATGTGTAAGTCATGACATATTTGAAGCAGCTGTGAGTGCTGAGTTTGAACTGATTATAAGATGTATGTACGTGATGGGGTTTATATTTTAGTCATGGTGTAGTTAGGACTCGATGGATTCGGGTTAATGGAGACCTCCGATTCGTGACTCGTGAGTTATTTAATGGATCTGCGTGATTAACCCGTGTGAGTCATGAATCGCCCGGCTCTGATACAAACAGCGTGTGGAAACATTTAAGCTGTAGTTGAGATAGCTGTTCCTCTTAAAGTGATTGGTTGACATCTGTGTTACGTTTCTCCTGCACTCCTCACCGTCAGTCTGCGACGGACGTATCTGATGAAGAGGAAGGTGTCGTGCTTCAGATTGCGCACCATGGCGTTGCAGCCGCCCAGTTCAGTGGGCTTGCCGTCTCGCTCGTGATCGTAGCCGATTGTGCCGTTTCCAACCATTGCCAACACGTAGGGGAAGATCCTCTAAACAAAAACAAAAGGGTGTGTGTTCAGCAAAAATGATCTGTCGAACACTTGGGAGGCGGGGAAACAGTCCTGAGTTAGGGCAGAAAAAACGGGTTGGTGAATTGGGGTCCAGGAATGGGGTTTAGAACCATCACATGCATTGTTCTGAGGCAATGTAGAACGTTTGACTGTGTCTAATCTGACACTGGATGTTACTGAATTACATGCATAAAAACTTACTATCACATCTGCATGCTGTAGTTTATCTGCCTTAAACTCTACAGACATCTATATTTCCCGTTGTAACTAGAGATGTAGCCGATCCGATATGTGGATCGGTATCGGTCCGATAACGACTGGATCGGGTATCGGCGGCATTGGGCCGTTCTATGGAGCCGGTCTGTAAACAGGTGCACGCTCAGTTCGTTACACATGGGAAGTAGCACTGCGGTAAAGTAGAGGTGAAACCATTGTTCCAATAACTCCAATAATTCTATTACAAAAATGGTCGAGGCAATTGTTCTAGAATCGAAGCTTGGTTTAATTCATTTTACTCGCTAGAGCAGCTCCGCTTGTATTTCACACAGGGGCTTAATAGCGACACGTTTTCAGTGGCGCGATCAAGACGAGACCTGATCCCTGTGCATGTGAAAGTATTTGTGAGATGTTCCGTGTTCTGAAGTAAATGCATAAAAACATTTTTCGAGATGTTAATGACTGCGCGCATGAGCGCCGTTACTTGCTAAAACGCTCCGGTTTGGTCAAAACGTCCCCTTTATTACAGACACAAACCATATTTTAGCCGATAAATAACCACAACAACCAGCGTTCTACTCACGATTCTGCCATTTATTTAGATTTTCCCATAGATTTTCCATCATTTATTCTGGAACACGCCCCCAACGCTTCATTGTGACGCAGCTCCGGGGCGCGCCCAGAGGATCGTGGGAAATGTAGTTCTCTGCAAAAGCAGCTCATTTTAGAGGCCAAATTGGTTCAAAATGACAAACTTCAGTATTTCATTTTCAATTGATCAAATTTTTTTCAATTTTACAATGTTAAAGTGTAATCAGTAAGAAAGAAGAAATATTTATGTCTAAACGAACAATTTTTGAGAACAAATAATTTAGCAGATACATGTGTGTCTAATTATTACATTGTTTTAGTAGGAAAACAGGATTTAAATCAAGCATTTCCTTAAGTATAACAATAATCTCAGTCATGTATTCAGACATTTTAAAGCATTATTTTATGTTTAAAAAAAGACTGTGACTGTATCAGATTTGTATCGGTATCGGCAGATATCCAAATTTACAATATCGGTATCGGACGTAAAAAAGTGGTATCGGCCCATCTCTAGTTGTAACACACAAAAAATCTGTTATTACTATATCGTCTGTGCTGCAAATGCATTTTTCGGATTATCAAGGGTTGTACAAAGGAAAGCAACGAATATGGCTCAGAGTTTAAGGGATTCAACATAAGAACATCCATGTAACAGTGCGTGCAAATCATAAAAGCTAAATCTATATTAGCAAACAAACCATAATTATTGATACTTAATGAGATAAAAAAAGAAAATTTGAGAGCAAAACTGCATTCCTGTCATGCTTCACCTAGTCTCTTCACATATTCAATTAATGTAATTACGTGAACACATCACCACACGAAACAAGGCAACATGCAAACGACATTTGGGACACAGATGGGACACGTGAGGCGGGATACCTGGGTGCGAGGAGTGTACCTCTTCTTCTGGGCCTAACACCACAAGACCACAACACAAAGACATCACACTTTCAACATCACTACAGGATTATACTACTGACGAATCCCCATGCGTTTCAGATAACTTTTGGTTTTGGATGAAATAAAAATGAAAACGCTCTCTAGACTGCTTTTTCTATGTCCCCTGACACTGTGTAAAAGTAGATATAACATCGTTTGAGATCGTGTATACAACATTCAAAAAAAGGATATTTTTTTTACAAATGTGCAGCCATTATGGCTGTGCTTATTATTTGCAGTGTTAAATTGCGTATATTTATTTTTTCCTTCTCATGGAAAAAGTCACAGAACCTCTATACGATGCCGATGCCGATGCATTGCATGTTAGGAATCTAAGCAATATAAGGTGAGCAGATTAGAAACACAATGGGATTTCAAGGGTTTTTTTCGTGTGTTTTATGAGCAGGAAAAAATATATGTGCAATATAATAATATTACTTTAACGGTCTCATAGGATTAAACAGAGAACTGTGCTGTAAATACTAATAAATTAGATCTGTATTATTCCGTACCTAAATATTTTTTTTGTTATGCATCAAACATGTATACTGTACATATATACTGTATATAAATATAAAAATCAACATTTGCTCTATGCTATCTAACAAAGAATTCTGCAAGAATAGGGAATATACCTCTATATGTTTTTCCTCATTAGGGTAAGTATCTACAAACACCCCTAAGCCTGTGAAGAAATCCATATTTCCAAACACAGGACCTGTAAAAAACACCATTGACATGATGACACCGTACAGTAACCTGACACTATAAGCTCATACAGCAGAATCCGACAGATTGGGCATTTTTTATTTCACCTGTTTGCATGCGGTCTTTAGTGTACCACACCGCCAGGCCGTCTCCATTCAGGTTCTTCTTTCCTTGACCGTGGATCTTGAAGTGCATCTGCAGCTCCCAGTCTTTCAGATGGCAAGGCTGCATGTGGACACATACGGATAAATATCAGTCCTTTTTTTTTTTTTAACAGATCTGTCTTTTTTTACACACACGCAATTATGTTGACAGTGAAATCAAAGTAGTAATGGAAGACGTAATGTTCGAAATCTTCAGCACACCTCACTAAACTCACTGGGTTGGTTTCTTGTTCATGGATTAAGCCTAGTCTTGGACTAAGTTGTAGTACCAATGGAGATTTACCATTCAAACTCAAAGCTAGTCTAGGATTAGGCTTAATCCTCGACTGGGAAACTGAGTTTAGTGTAAACTATTATTATGGCTTAGACTGTCCATTTCCTGCATTTTTCTGACTCAGGACTATGTTGTTATTCACTCATTCATATTCCAAACCGCTGTAATCCCAACTGGGGTCGCGGGGGGACCGGAGCCTATCCCGGCAACTTTCGGGGGCAAGGCGGGGACCAGCCCAGGGCAGGCGCCAACACACCGCAGGGAACTATGTTGTTATCTAATTCAAAATTATGAATCTACTCTGGAAGCAGTTATACACTGATAAATTTGTGTGTCAGCATGCAGTGACGTTACATTTTTGGGGCAGATGATAGTGTTTCGGTTAGGCAGCGTGATCGGCAGCTTGCCGGTTCGAATCTAAAAACCGGCTAAAGTTATCGCTGAGGTACTCATGAGCAAGGTACTGTACTCAAGCACTGCTCCCCCAGCGCTGCCCTTGTTAGCTGCCCACTGCTCTTTCATGGATGAAGAGGTCACACATTTCGTTGTGGTGCACTGTGTGCTGTGCTGTGTTCACAATGACAAATAATCACTCACAGCTATAGCTGCTCCACATCCGGTCTCTTTCATAGCTTTCAAATAATCTATGATGTCTGGCTGTATTCTACCCTCACCACTAGCGCCACTGAGCTGTATTTACATTTTACATTTATGCCATTTAGCAGGGACACTCTCCCTGAGGGTCTCGCCTAATGATGGTAGTGCAGGAGGTAGGATTCGACCCCCACAACCTCTTGGTCTAGAGGCAAGTGTCTTAACCTCTAGGCCGCCACCACCACCATCACCCTCACCCTCTATACAGGTTACATGGCAGTGGTGACCAAAAGTTCGTAGGTTCAAATCTAGCTCTATCCTCCTGAATGTGATCGGAGGGTTGCCCGCTCAAATCCCAAACTGGTGAGGGTACCACTGAGGTACCCGTGAGCAATGTACCGTCCCGAAGCACTTCACCGTCCCAGGGCGCTTCTTCGCGGATGTGTCATTTCATTCCACATTTGAGGTCACATTTGCCGTGCTGTGGTGTTTTCACCATGTTCTGTGTGATGCTCACCATTCGGCTCCACACCGCCCCCTGCTTGCTTTGCATATCAGGTGTCAGGCGCACATGATCCGTGGTTACCATGGCATCGCCCATCAGCTCCCAGTGAGAGGAACCAGAGACGCCGATACCTGTCCACGCAGGCACAAAACACGGACATTACACGCGGATTAATAACACGCACAGCTCTCCCTTTACTCCAAAAATTGACCCAATTAGTAGATTTGTTTTCCCCTGGCCTCCATATAGCGCTTGTTTCCATTAGAAATTGATATTAAACGGCACGTAGAGAACTAGTCCGTTCTGGAATCGAATGATATTTTACACGATTATAACACATGATTTAAAAAATGCTAATGTTAACACGAGGGGTGTGGGCATATGATGACACCGGGGGTAGCCTACCTTGGTATGGCTTCGACAAGGAATATTCTCGTTTTAGAAACTCTTCCATTTCATGGCCGTCATCAGATAAACAGGATCTTAAGAACGCAATAAAAACCAGGTGTATTGCAAGCAACGTTCGGGCCATATTCCGGGGTTTTACGTCCAAATTCGCCGCACTGTGTTTTCAATGATAATGTAAGGCGGCGGCCATCGTTTTCTAGTACAATCCTCTGACTGCAGTCTATTGGCCAGTTCCATGACATGGCGGAATCTTATTGGCTGTCAGTTCAGTCAACTTCCTGGACGTCACAAGTCCGTCCAATCCGCTGACACCTCAACTCAAACTTATTGATCAGACGCGATTGATTATGCACGTGCATTCCAGTTAATATATAACATGAGCCAATGCAAAGTTAAAGTTCCTTGTAAGCAATCACTAATTCATATGTATCCTTTCTGAAAGATAGAGCTTACTCCGCTAAAACATGACCAATTGTTTACTTAAGAACACACCGAACGTCTGTCGAAAACGATTCGGAAACATCCGCCAAATATTTTAATTTAAAAAAAA
>JAVGVS010000827.1:0-86115 GCA_032718565.1 Distichodus sexfasciatus
GGAAGAGGGAGGAAGTGATGATAGAATGAGACAGTGAGAAAGGGAGAGAGAGAGAGAGAGAGGGGGAAAGAAAAGGAGAAAGAGTGAGACACGGAAAGGGAGGGAACAAGACGGAGGGAGGGAGCAAAGGAAATAAAGGGAGGGAATGATGGATGAAACGAGATAAAAAGCGGGAATGAGAAAGGGACTGAAAAAAAAAAAAAAAAAAAAAAAAAAAAAAAAAAAAAAAAAAAAAAAGACAGTGAGAAAGGGAGGTAGTGAGAGAGGGAGGGAACTGACAGACAGAAAGAGGGAGAGAGCGAGAGGTGGGGGGGGATCAAGGGAGGAGACAGAAAGAGAAAGAACAGGACAGGGAAAGGGAGGGAGCAAGACAGAGGGAGGGAGCAAAGGAAATCAAGGGAGGGATGATGGATGAACGAGATAGAAAGAGAGGGAATGAGAAAGGGACCAACAGTGAGAGAGGAAGGGAGCGAGAGAGAGAAAGAGAGAGAAAGAAAGGGAGGAAGCGAGAGAGGGAGAAAAAAGGGAGGAAGCGTGGGAGAGAGGAAAGGGAGTAAATGTGAGGGAACGCGAGAGAGAAAAAGGGAGGCAGTGGGGAGAGAGAAAAAGGGATGGAGGAAGACGGGGAGAGAACGACGGGTAGATTGAAAGACGGACCGAGTGAGGGAGGGGGAGAGATGAAGAGGAAGAGGAAGAGAGAGGAAAGGATCTGATGTCAGGGAGCTGTCCGCGTGTGTGGTGCTGAAACGGGAGCCAGAAACGCTGAGCTAAAAGCACACAGTCTAGCAGGCATGATTCACCGTGCGTGCGTGCGTGTGTGTGTGTGAGTGTGGGCGCGCGTGTGTGTGTGTGTCTATGTGTGTGTGTCTATGTGTGTGTGTGTGTGCATGTGTGTCTATGTGTGTTTGTGTGCGTGTGTGTGTCTATGTGTGTGTCTATATGTGTGTCTATATGTGTGTGTGTGTGTGTGTGTCTATATGTGTGTGTCTATGTGTGTGTGTGTGTGTGTGTGTGTCTATATGTGTGTGTGTGTGTGGTCTATATGTGTGTGTCTATGTGTGTGTGTGTGTGTGTGCAAAAGGCAGGTGTGTGTGCGGTGTGTGCTGTAGGTTCTATGTGTGTGTGTGCAGGCTGTGTGTGTCTATGTGTGTGTGTGTGTGTGTCTATATGTGTGTGTGTGTGTTCTATATGTGTGTGTTGTGTGTGTGTCTATATGTGTGCGCGTGTGTCTATGTGTGTGTGTGCGCGTGTGTGTGCGCGTGTGTGTCTATGTGTGTGTGTGTGTGTGTGTGTGTGTCTATGTGTGTGTGTGTGTGCGTGTGTGTCTATATATGTGTGTGTGTGTGTGTGTGTGTGCGCATGTGTGTGTGTCTGTGTGTGTGTGTGTCTATATGTGTGTGTGTGTGTGTGTCTATATATGTGTCCATTCATTTCTGATTCCCATCTCCCCCGTCTGCTGCTACCTGACAGAATATCAATAGCAGCAGAAAAGCCAAACCGCGCATTCTTTTCTCTCCAGCTGCTCGCGGTGTTAATGAATTCCGTTACAGTAAATTATTGTTAGAATTCTCCGCTGACGTCAAAATTAAAAATAAATACATTTGGAAAGCGTTTCTATCCTGCGGTAATGTTGCCACTGCGTTTAACGGAGACAAAAGCATGCTGTTATGACACTAACAGGAAGACAATATTAATATGAACTGTGTTTAACACCTGACAAAAATAATATTATTTGTTTTTTCTTCACGCCTTCAATCTCACTTTTAATTGCTAATACGCGAGCATGAAACTGCGCGAGACCCCGCGAGACCCCGCGATGAGGGCTGTGATTACAGAGAATAAAAACTTATGTGCTTATCATTAAGTTCACTCATTATCACGACGGGTTAGGGAGTTGGACCCGTGATCACAGGGTCGCTGGTTCAAGTTCCGGACCAGTAAAGGTACCACTGAGGTACTCATGAACAGTATATCATACCCAAGCGCTGCTGTTCAGCGGATGGGTAAAATGCAGAGCGACCCTACAAGCACAGGGCCAACTCCCTAACCGTTACACTACACACTGCCCCTGACCTCTGCATTTGACCCATCAGCAAAGCAGCAGTGCGCATTTATTTTTGGGGGGACCCATGAGTACCTTAGCAGTACCTTTACCTGTCCAGGATTTGGACCAGCAACCTTCCGATCATGAGGCCAACTCCCTAACCTTTACATGACCCAGTAAAGCAGCAATGGGCAGTTTTTTTGGTGGGGGGGTGGAACAGTGCTTGTGGACAGTACTTTGCTCATGAGTACCTCAGCAGTACTTTTACTGGTTTGGAACTTGAGACAACAGAGCCAACTCCCTAACCTTTACACTACCATATAACTGCTCCTGACCTCTGCCTTTGACCCATCAGTAAAGCAGCAGTGGGGGGCTTATTTTTGGAGGGGAGCAGTGCCTGGGGACGGTACCTTGCTCATGAGTACCTCAGTGGTACCTTTACCGGTCAGGGATTTGAACCAGCAACCCAGTGATCAACGTGCTAACGTTACACTACCGTATAACAACCCATGAGATCTGCATTAGACCCCTCCATGAAGCAGCTTATTTTTGGGGGGAGCAACGCTTGGAGATGGTACCTTGCTCATGAGTACCTCAGAGGTACCTTTACCGGTTTGGAACTTGAGACAACAGAGTCAACTCCATACCTCTTATACCGCCAACTGCACCAGCTGCCCCAGAACACGTAATAAAGCCTACGGAGGCTGTCCTCAGCAGGGAGTTTAAAAGAGGTCGACCGATAATGGGTTTTCGATAATCGATACCGATTATCGCTAGTTAACGAGGCCGATGACCGATATTTGGAACCGATAAGTGAAAAATAAGAAAATCTGTCTAAATGTTGAATTTTACAGACACCAAGCTCAGCTGAAACTCTCCTCTCCTCCTTCTCAGAGCTTCTCGCTGCGCTGGTGTGCGAGTGTGGTGTGAGTGACAACAAGGCTTCAGCGCTGATTGGCTACTACTCGTGTGACATACAGCCAATCAGAGACGGTTGTGGGCGGGACATTAAATGAAGCAGCGAGTCGAGAGCAAACGACACAGAGAGAAGAGACGGCAGTGGAGCCACAGCAGCGTCACCTTGTTATTACTTAATATCGGTGACGGTCAAAATTAAACACCGATACAGATAACCGACAAAATGACTAATATCACCCAGGGCGATAATCGGACGATAATCGGTCGATCCGTAGAGTTTAAGCCTAAACTGGACACCAAGGGCTGGTTTCTAGAACACATTTTTAGCCTAGTCTTGGACTAAGTTGTAGTACCAATGGAGATTTCCCATTCAAACTCTAAACTAGTCTAGGACTGGGCTTAATCCCGGACTGGGAAACTGGACACTGGTTTTTTGAGCATGTATGAAGCCTAGTTTTGGACTAAATTGCAGTATCAAATAGAGATTGGCCATTAAACCTAACAGTCCGCCATTAGATGTCGTTAGAGGTAAAGCGTCACTGTTTAAAAGCAATTTAACATTATTAAGGCAGCAGAAAGGCAGATTAGAGCAGCTCAAAGCACACACGGGCGTAAAATCCTCAGTAAAAACAGCAGGAAATCGGGCGACAAAAGGTGATTATTAATTATACAGGCAATTTGAAAAGGCATCAATTTGGCGTGAGAAGGCCATCTCTCATCCTTAAAGCGTGCGATCGAATCCGCGGCTGGGACATCGCTCATCGCAGCTTTCCCCTTCGTGACAGTTCCTCAGACAACGACACCGAAGGACGAGAGTGAAGGGCAAAGAACAAAAGGACCTCATTCACCGAGCCTTCGTAAGAAGAAATCCACCTTTTTCACCAAAATTCCCACGTTCACTAACGTTTTCTTATTCGAGATAAGATCAGAATCTAGGAACGCTGACGAGAACTGGCGTAAATTATTGCATAAATGTTTAGACAAAACTTTTAGGTTATTGAGTTTTCTTCAGTTCTACAGTTGTATAATATTATACTATTTAAATGTCGTAACGTTAAGAATTCATTAAAAATAATTGGTGAATGAGGGCGAAGGACTTGAACTGAATTCCCCATTTGATTTGAAGTGTTGGAGTGTTGCATTATGGGACATTTTAGTGTTTTAATGAAGATTGTTTTCACATTTTAGCCAAACATTTAAACTGCTTTATTCTGCATATCATTAAAAAATATATATGTCAAACGCTAGGTAAGAAAAGAATCTACAACTGTCGAGGAAAACTCAAAAATACCCAAATTTTATTGTGTAATATTCAATATTTGGTTGTAGAGCTGGAACGATTATTCGAATAACTCGAATAATTCGATTACGAAAAATGGTCGAGGCAAATTTTCTAGAATCGAAGCTTCGCTTAAGTCATTTTATTTGCTACAGCATACGCCGCTTGTTTTCACACAGACGCTTATTAATGACGCACAATATTTTCAGTGGCGCGATCAAAACGAGAATAGATCCCTCTGTATGTGAACGTATTTGTCAGATATTCCGTGCACAAAAACAGAAGTAAATGCGTAAAAACGCATAAATGACATTTTTTGCGACGTAAACACGCGTGCTGTGTTTGTGAACGTGTGAGCGCCCACGTAAGCGCCATTACTCGCTAAAACGCTCCGTTTCCGTCAAAACGTCCCCTTTATTACAGACAAAACGCATATTTTATCTGATAAATAACCACAACAGCCAGCGTTCCACTCACAATACAGCCATTTATTGAGATTTTCTCATCGATTTTTTTCATAGTTCGTTCCGGAACGCGCTGAACCCTTTATTGTGACGCGGCTCCGTGGCGTGCGCGGGGGATTGTGGGAAATGCCGTTCTCTTCCAGAAAGGCCAAAAGCAACTCATTTTATTGGCCAAATTGGTTCAAAATGACCCTTGAACTTCATGTTTCTTCATTTTCAATTGAATATAACAACATAAAGCGCATATGACTAACTTCTACTCACACTACAATAAGCCTAATAACAAATGTATTGTTTTTATGTATCCGATTACTCGATTAATCGATAAAATAATCGATAGATTATTGGATTACAAAAATAATCATTTGCTGCAGCCCTATTTGGTTGGTCAAGTCATCGAATCTCTTATAGCAGACCCTCCAGGATTTCATAATCGCAACTATCAACACAAATTCCGTCAATTCCCACAAATTCGTCACGACCTTGCAATTTTTCACTCAAAAAAAAATTTCAATTACTTTTTTAAGAAAAGCTGTCACAAAATCAGGCATTTTAGGCCGCAACAATCTCAAAAAATCCTGGAGGGACTGGACTTTGACGTAATCGTGCCCCTGACGGTTATTTGGGGAGAAATTCTGGTCCGGGGCAAGGATCCGGATTCAGTCTCCTGGGTGAATTAAAGCCTGGGCCAGAGTCGGGCCGAGACCTCACACAAAGTGACGGCTTATAAATCATTATTGAAATGTTCAGTTAATTGTGATATTGATTCAAGGTCAGATCACGCAGCCCTAATTATACTGTTTAAGGGCCTGTGTCCACCAAACACATTTTTTGCGAAGAGAGAGCCTATTTTTAATATAAATCCAAAGAGCTTCAGCAGTCAGAGCGCTAAGCGCCTTCAGCAGGAAAAGATGACACCGGTGGAGATGTTTTTTTACCGCAGCGCTCAGAGAGCTTCAAGTTGAAATCCGTTCAACTATTAGAACAGCGCTGGGCTCGTCAATGTCACTTCCTTCTTGCTAGCCAATCAAAATCGAGAAAAGGAGCGGGACATACACAGTCAAGAACTCAGTCTGGAGCGTCTGGAGATGCTAAATAGTTAATGCCAAGATGCCGGTTCTCTCCACTGTAAAGATAATCTCCTTTACGTCGGCTAAACTACTGATCTCAAACGAACACGTTACAATGTTTACATGAAACAGGAACGAACGCGTCCGAAGTGTCCAAAGATGCTTTTCGTAACTTAGCAACAACAAGCGCTGAGAGAAGTGCCGAGAAAGCGCACAGGAAGTGAGGTTTTGACCACTCTCGGCACAAAAATCGTGTTGGGTGGACACAGGCCCTAGACGTCAACCTTCTTGAAACCAATTTAAGTAAATATTGTTGAATGAGGTCTTAACAGGGTCTCGTTCGTTTGCT
Organism: Distichodus sexfasciatus; assembly: GCA_032718565.1. NCBI lineage: Eukaryota > Metazoa > Chordata > Actinopteri > Characiformes > Distichodontidae > Distichodus > Distichodus sexfasciatus. The sequence goes on from JAVGVS010000827.1 coordinate 6,125, forward strand.
CGGTCCTTCACACTCCAGTCACCTTCCCTGCTCACACACATACTTCATCTGCAGAAAAGAACTGACCATCTTGTCCATCAAACAGGCCACCCCCAGGCCCCCTAAAAACACCCACTCTCCCTTTCCCCGTCCCTCCATTCCGGATGTGGAAGGTCATCACAGGTCAGAGATCGCTCTTATCAGCTGGACTGATGAGCCTCGCTTCGGTGCCTGACACTCGGCTGAGGTTATTGATAACGTTAAAGAGTCCACTTCTCTCATTTCACTGACCTCTAAACTTTACCCTGTTAATTCATTTTTAATTAAGACGTGCACTTTTACTTTCTCGCTAGAATTCAGCCAAACAGTCAAGTAGAACGTGAGTAAAAATGTCCTTATCAGCCGAAGCCTTTTAATCTCACCAAGACATGGTGACGTTAGGGGTGTAAATGGAGTTAACGGTGTGAAAACTGTACATGATACTGTCTCATATTGATCACCAGCTGCTGAACTGACTCAAATGAAAATCGCAGGCGTCAAATCATGGTCCATTACATCGACATAATATCGTATCGTGATGAAACTTGATATTTCGTCCCAATGCAATATGGTAGATACATTATTGTAGCAATTATCAATCGAATAAAAAGGATTCCAGCATTTTTTAATAAACCAAAACCAAACCAAAAGTGTCTGTTTCTATTTTACTATATTTATTTTTTACTCTCTAACATAAAATGGGGAAAAAAAATCGGATTAACTAAAAATGAAGAAATATTTACGTTTTGCTCATTTTTTGCCAATTTGGAGTGATTTTGAACTCATTTTTGTCATTTTTCTGGGAGAGAACCACATTTTTTGTGCAAGTCGGCGTTCCACATAAGAGTCGCGTCACAACAACGTGGTGGAAACACGTCGGAATAATCACTGAAAATATCAAGTAAATGTGTGTATTGTGAGTAGAACGCTAGTTGTTGTTTATCGGCTATTTATGAGTTTTGTCTGTAATAAATGGGGAGATTTGACTGAACTGGACGCTTTAGTGAATGACTTCCCCGAGAGAGTCGTGTTCTAACAAACATCACGTGTGTTTACATCACAAAAAACGTCACTGATGTGTTTCTACACGCTTCAGTTTTAGTGACGGCGAGACATGGCACTGGTTCTCGTCTCCTTCTTATTCTTTTTTATGGCGGTCGGCATCCAGCTGAATGCTGCTTTACTTCCACTGCGGCTTTGGTTTGCTTACTGCCCCCACATTAGGGAGTAGCCGCCGTATGCATGTGTATAATAAATAAATTAGTTGCCAACTATCTTAATAGTCGATTATAATCAATTTAATCGATTGGTTGTTGCAGTCCTAAAATAAATCCATCAATCAAAGAGTTCCAGTTAGATGAATGACAGTGTCGCCCTCTGTTGGACAAACTCAGCAACAGCAACACTCACAACATTTGTGACCCTCCACAGCAAAACCAGTCGCTTGTCGCAAGTTTTCAAAATTGAGTTATGTTTTCATGAAAGAACATAAATCAAGCCTCAAAACGATACTTATATGGAATGAATGGGACGACATATGACTGAGATATCAACATTCAAAGGAGTCGGGTTTCTCCTGTCACGCCAAGTGAGAAACGGAGAAATCTGCCTTTGAAGTTGACTATCGCCGTAGCACTCACAGACGCTTGGTGCGGTCGCGGCTACGTTTGCATTTACGGTAGCCTACGCTGCATTCACAGCCACACGGATAGCCTACCTGCGTTAGGTTAACTGAACTCGGGAGACGGAGATGGATTCCGGAGAAATATCTTCACGCTAGTCAACCAGTGGATTTACCGTAAATATTGAAGTAGAGCGGTCAAAACAGAAACTTTTAACATTCTGCTGGAATTGAATTCCTCACCTCAAGAAAGTCACGTTTTTAGGATGGAAAGGGTTTTTCAGCCAAATTTATTCACAACAGTACAGTATAGACCTTCCACTGTTTCAAAACACTAAAAACAAAAAATCCCAAATTTTACCCCACGCAACATAAACGCTCGTTTTTCTCGGAAACTGTGGAGGGTCACATTTGTTAAAGGACACATCTTCCGTCTTTCCGTTTCTCAAATCTACTTCAGTTTCATTTATCAGTCGTTATTAACATTAATATCATACTGCTCGACAATAACGGCCTGCAGGTTCTTCTGTCCGACTCCACAATCTAAAACCAAAAAATAAAATTCAATATTTTAATGTGCCAAAATTCACACATTAAACCTGTTACACAGATACAATCCAAACCTGATCATTTCAACTAGACTCTAAAAGTAAAAACGCCTTCTGTGCAAAATTCTAAGCGTTCCCACTTACCCTGAACTAAATAAAGCAGCAAAATAGCGGGTCAAATCCCAAACACTGCCCCTGAAGTCCCCATGCGATTCAGCGGGTTTTAAGCCTTTATTTGCAGAAGAGTCACATGGTAGCACGGAATTCCCGCTTTCTGAGGTTTAATGTGAAATCTTTAACGTTACATTATATATGGTTGTGAGAAAAACTATAAAATATGGATTTGAGAGTGACTGGGTGCCTCTTAGTCAGCATGGATCTTTCTTCAGGAGATATGCTGGATGGTATGAAATATATCATAGCAGCAGAACACACACACACACACACACACTATATGTGTTGCAACATAGTCATGTCAGTCATGAGGCGCCTGTGTGGGTGGTAACAACTTGTACTACTGCATGAGGCTGCACTTTACGGCCAAGATGTGCTTTTTATGCCACTCAATAATAAAGTAAAGATATTTTACAACATTTTCCTGCTGCTGTCTCCAGAACCAGCACTGTAGAGCTGCAGCTATCCATTCTTTTTCTAATTGAGTATTCAAACAATTTTTTTAAATCATTTAATCGGATGAATTCTGAAAAGTGTACAACCAATAAGCTTTTATTCCTGAGTGTTCCTTTATTTCCAATCATTTGCCACTTGGATCCGCGTCACAATAAAGCGATGGACGCAGCTTCCGGAATAAACACTGAAAAATCTAATGTATTGTGAGTAGAACGCTGGTTGTCGTGGTTAGTTATCAGCTAAAATAAGAGTTTTGTCTGTAATGGGGAAGATTTGACTGAACTGTAGAGTTTTAGCGAGTAAAGGCGCAAACAGACACAGCGAGTGTTTACATCGCGGAAAATGTTATTTACGCGTTTTTACGCATTTACTTCCGGTTTTGTGCAGGAAATCTCTCACAAATACTTCCTTGTGACGTTTTCTCACAACTATTAACGCAAATTCCAGACAATCCCCACAAATTCATTACGACTGTGCAATTTTGACCAATCACCACAACTTTTCAGCAATTTTTGACCAATCGTTGTCGTTTCCCGCAAAACGTTGAGCCATACGTCAGCAAACTCATTCCTTATTACGCTTGGAAGACGCAGGAAACGTGTGATAAAAACACCTCACATTTACCTTCAAAAATAACTAAATGATTAATGGTTAATAAAAAAAAAATAGCGGCTTTGTTCCCTTCAGTTTAATTAATTGTTAAAGAATTACTATAAAGTGGGACAAAATCTTTGCCTTGCTCCTGTAACTTTATTAAAATGCATTAAAAAAACTCCGTAATTTTTTTTAGAAAAGCTGTAACAAAGTCTACCATTTTAGACCACAACAATCTCAAAAAAAGGCCCAGAAAATCCTGGAGGAACTGTCTAGTAGTGTGTAGTATAAAACATACAGCTACAGGCAATATTTTAATAAAAACACAAGGGACTAAATCGATGAACGCACCGTCTCTGACACACTGCATGCATAAGAGCTCCAGCCCTTACAGGGGGGCATTTCTCAGCCCCTTCGCCACACAGAGGGCATCACGGGTCAACCTTCACCCGATATTTCCACGTCCAGGTCCAGCGTGCAGCTAAATGAATAATCGATGGTGCGGGTTTACCAAGGACGTAAGATTTTTTTTTTCTTCTATAGCTCCATTTAAAAAGCTCATGAAAGTTTCATGGCTCCTGTGTACAGTCGAGGGCGGGGACAAAAAAAACGATACAGAAGTCGGAGACCTCCTAACATGCTCAAAGCACCGAAATCCATTACAGAGCCCCCCTTACGCCCCCCCCCAACCTTATCGTCCATGCTGGCTGAGATCCATTTAATCAGCGCTGGACTGAGAATAAAAACAGATTTGCATCAGGGGTCACATCTCCACGACCTTGCCAACTTTGGTGAATGGATGAAAGAAGGAGAGGGTTTTTTTTGTGCATTGCAAGAAATGTTTGTTGTGGTGGTTATTCTGCAAAAGGAGAAACAAATAACAAATATAGGGGCGTAATAAGCGGGCAAGAGGGTATGATGGTGAAAAGGCAAATATTGTGGAAGTCCTGGATGATTTATGATGAGTAAAGTAACTGATTTAAATGGGTCTAGGCTAGGGGCGGGAACTGATAAGATTTGATCAATATCAGTCATTGTCGATTCTGTCCAATCAATCCAATTCCTTATCAATTCTCTTATCGATTCCTGTAGTTATTCGAGTTCGAATAAAAGGACATTCTACACAGTCTTCCACACCAAAAGCAACCATTTTATTTTTCCCAAAATGATGTCTGCACAAGACTGTGAACATCAACACATTCATATTGATATTCAGAGTTGTTATCATGCAGTGACAGTCTACGGTTTAGTTTATGAAGAACAATAAGGTAAGTGCAGGTAGAAACACTTCTTTATCCATTTGGAATCCATCTGGATATAGAATAACATTATTTGATGAGAAATCATGCATTTTTTCTGTATTTATTTTTACTCTCTAACATTATAGAATGGACAAAAAATTGATTAATGGAAAATGAAGAAATACTGAAGTTTTGGGGATTTTTGAGCATTTGAATTCATTTTGGCCTATAACCCATTTTTGACCCATTTCTGGGAGAGAAGTACATTTTTGTCATGAGGGCGTTCCATATGAGAGCTAAGACACAGTAGCGCTGTGGACGCGCATCGGGAATAAATAAATATCAAGTAAATGTCTGTACTGTGAGTAGAACGCTGGTTGTTGTTTATCAGCTAAAATATACGTTTTGTCTGTAATAAATGGGAAGATTTGACTGAACTGGAAGGTTTTGGTGAATGTTGGACTTTCCTGTGAGAGTCGTGTGCGTTAACAAACGCAGAGAGTGTTTTTACGTCGCCAAAAATATAATTTATGCGTCATGATTCCTCGTGGTGGAAGGTCAAGTCCCAGAGAGTGTGACGTAATGAACCGCGACGCAAATGAGAGAATTGTTAAGAAGAATCGGTAACGTGGGAGGTGTTCAATTCCGATGGAACCGATCAATTGTAACAGGTTCTGAGCGAGAAGTGGTTTTCGGTTCCCACCCCTAGACTCTAGGCTGATTTGTATCATTGGTAAAAATTGCAATGGCATGCAAAAAACAAACATAAAAATGTAAGGAAAACAGGATTAATTTTTATATAACTATAAGTTATTTTTAAGTAAGTTGAATAGCCCAATTTGTAAATAAATAAAAAAATACTGGACAAAAATACTAGGTCTTAATTACCAATATATTAATTAAATTTATTCTTAAACATTTTAAAACTGTATAATATTATATAACTGTAGAACTAAACTAACGCCACAACCTCAAGTAACACTGGTAAATGTTAGAATCTTGGTGAAAACTGGACGGGTTTAAAGGTTTTCTTCTTAAAAACTGTTGGTAAATAAGTCCCATTAATTCACAAAAGTTTGGGGTTATTTTGCTGGAGTGTAAATCTGCATAGAACATAAATATATAAATAATATTAAAAAACTGGAAAACAACTTTTTTTTTTACACTTTGAAGCACTTTTAACTCCAAAACATCATTTCTTGAACTTTATGTAAGATCCATTGAATCAGAATTACTGATGTACTATCAGACAGACTTCTCTTTGATATTAGTGTTGCAAATGCAAATCAAGCAGCAGGGATAAAGAGCTGTAACATGACGAATTTGATTTCGTTTTGCACTGCACATCACAACACAATGACGACGGTGAACTGTGCAGGCCTGGCGATGCCTTTTGACGTGCCTTTTCCACGAGGGACAATATTACAGTGCAATTTTAAGACGAGCCAAGTAACGGACTCAATTGAGTCTAGACTCACATTCACAGCTCGAGCCGGTCTAGGTCTACCATGTCTTTCTGAGCAGAAAGCAGCAGAATTTGTGGCAGAGAGAGAGAGAGGGAAATCTATTTGACATGAGCTTCCAATCAAATTCTCTCCAGCACTTCACAATTGGCTGCCACACAGCAGTTGGTGATGCAGTTAATTACGGGTTCAGTCATGGCAGCCACAAAGAAGACAACAGATGTTGAGAACGGAGGAGGAAAGAGAGAATTCCAAAAAAACTCCATCCTGAATTACACGGACACCTCTCCAGCTTCAACAATGGGGCATAAAACTGGACAGGGGAGAGGAGAGGGGAGGAGAGGAGAGGATGGGGTGTACGGGGGTCTGTTTTTTTCCAGCCTGGCAACAAGGTGTCAAAGCCCGCAAATAATATAATAATATTGTTTTAAATATGACTCACATCGACCAGTGAATCATGTGAGAGGCTGAATTAGGATGAGGTGAAGTGGCAGGCTGTATAAAGGAGGGAGAGACAAAGAGATTCACAACTGCAGGAGAACACCACACTCGGATATTCGATGATAAAATATTGTCAAAGGCCTCGACTTTTCTTCACGATGAGGAGAAATATTGAGAAAAAGACGAAAATTCATCGCGCGTCGCTTCCAGACGCCGCCTTTGATAAATAAAAGACTCCATTATTTTCGGCGAACTTGTTTTCGGGCAAAAATAAAAGTGTTGGGCTTCACAAACTACACAGCAAACAGAACATAACATTAAGCAAATATACTACACAAAACGCGGCACCTTCACTCCAGTCTTTATACAAAACATACAACACAATAAAGATGGTCAATATGGTCCTCGGCCACGCGTCAGGCTCTAATTATGGTGCGTTAATTGATGCTTTTAATTATTTTAAAGGTTCTTACGGATGGAGGAAAAAAAATAATAGAATTTTGTAGCACCAAAAAATAAATAAAGTAAAATAAAATAAGATTTATAGTTTCATGTATGGGTATTTATGTGGATTATTCCGTTTAAAAATATATTTAAATAAGAACGCAATTGAATTTCTCTCACGCAGACAACACATGGCAGCCTTTAGTCAACACTGTATGCATAAAACACACACACACACACACACACACACACACACACACACACACACACAGAGCCAGGTTATGAACCTTCCGTCGGCATGCATGCGGCTTTTAGCGGGGGGTAAAAAGAAATCACAAAGGACGTGAAATTCAACCACAAAACCAGCAGCTCGCCACTTCCAGACGGGGAATCAAAAATGCCAAAAATTCCCTTTAAAGAAGATGGAGAGAATGAGAGAGAGATAGAGAGAGAGAAAGAGAAATGTGTTGTAACGCATCCACTCCGTCGCGGTCTCTCTCCATCATCTCTCCCGCACAACATCAGCCGAAACCCGAAAGGCTTTTTGGACGCAACATGAAAAACAAAAATCCCTCTCGTTCTTACCTGCAGCTCATTTATTCCTCCTTAAAACGCCGCTTTTATTCACATATCCACGCAGAAACTGTGCGTTTGTCTTCCACGGACACGACATGCGGCGTCCGCCCTCCACCTTCTTCTCCCTCTCTCTCTCTCTCTCAGGCTGAGTCAAGCAGCTCCACCTGCATCCCCGTATGAGGGAGATCCGGAGCATGTGGGTTGGGCTGATTTGATTCGGTTCGACCCGGTTCGGTTCGGCTCAGTTCGACTCGGTTCGGACCGGCCCTGACGCGCAGTGTGTTGTGGGAGAGAGAAATGAGGGCGCGGTCAGTAGATCACCTCCCAGCACCAATCAGACCGCATTGGCACAGCAAAGGGGGGAAAAAAGCACGACTGCGGCACAGCTGGCATCAATGAACTTGAGTGACTTTATCACTCCCCCCCTCAAAAAAAAAAGAAAAAGGTGCAGGGTCACCGAGAACCTTGCATCAGCAGTGTGAAACCTTTCAAGGCTTGGTGTACGGTTATGCGAAGACGCTTACGTTAACTTCAAAATTTTATATGCAGTGTATATATGTGTATGTATGTTCCAACGTTGCGTGTTGTACTTGTATGTGGCAAATAAAGAATCTTGATCTTGGTTGGTATAAATCCTTTAAATTGTATTACAGCGTTTGGGTGTTTATAAGCCAAAAAACATGCAAGTGAAGGAATATTTGTCATTGTGAACACAGCACAGTACACAGTCCACAACATCCAAATAAGACCTCTGCATTTGACCCATCCGTTAATGAGCAGTGGACATCTAACATGGACAGCGCCCGGGGAGCAGTGTTCGGGGACAGTCCCTTGCTCATGAGTACCTCAGTGGTACCTTTACCGGTCTTGGGATTTGAACCAGCCATCTTCCGATCACAGGGCAAACGCCCTTACCGTTACGCCACCAACTGCTCCCTGCAGTTGGAGTTAAAGGTAATTTAAAAATGCATGACATTGACACAGTTGGCATCATGGGAATTAGGTTTCCATATCCCAAAGGTGTCCAGTTGCTGTTCTGGAGGTCCGGTATCCTGCAGATTTTCCATCATGTTTGAGTTCAGAACATTGACATCTTGTCTCAGGTAGAAGCTTATCAGAAGTGACTCACCAGGTGTGATGGAAATCCTCCAGGACTGGAACTGGACGCCCTGCTTCATCCCAAAAGAAGGTGCAGAGTCACCAAAAAACTTGGTGAACTTTCTACACTCGCAGCAGGGTTCTGTGAAGAACTTTGTTGGTGTAGTTTTATTCTGGAATTGAAAAAGAGGTTTGTGGCACCAGTCGACATCAGCCTGCAGTGCCACACCGGGGAAAAGCATGACATTGGCACAGCTGGCATCACTGAGAACCTTGCATAAGCAGTGTGAAACCTTCCTGCACATGCTGTATGGCTCTGTGAAGAACCTTGTTTGAATTAAATTGCATTTTAGGGATGGTTAAATGTTCTTTACAGATTGGTCTGCGATGCCACAGAAGTGAAAAGTATGACGTTGGCACAGCTGGCATCAATGAACGTGATGAAGTGTCAATAAGAACCTTGTGTCAGCAATGTGCAACCTTTCTACTCTTGCTGCATGGTTCTGTACCGTATTTGAATTTATTCTGTTTTTTAGGTGTGGATAATGTGCTTTATAACACATTATAGCAGGGAAAAGCGTGACATTGGCAGAGCTGGCATCAAATAAATTTGAGTGACTTGATCCAAGAGAGGCACAGGGTCATTGAGAACATTACGTCAGCAATCTGAGACTTTTCCAGACTTGCTGCATGCTTCCACTAAGAGTGGAAAAGTGACTTGTAGCAGCAGCCACAAATTTTTTATCCTAATAATGTTCTTTACAGAGCCACACCAGGGAAAAGTGTGACATTGGCACAGCTGGCATCAGTGAACTTGGGTGACATTATCCGGGCAAAATCTACAGGGTCACCAAGAACCTTGCGTGGAAAAGTGGTTTTTGGCAACAACCGAAGTCTGAGTCTTTTTATCCCAATAAATGTTCTTTGTAACTGCACTGCAATGAAAGAACATGACATTGGCACAGCTGGCATTACGGAAAACTACCCAGGTAAAAAGGACGCAGGGTCACTAAGAACCTTGCGTCAACTACTAGAGAGTTTTCTAGGCTTGCCGCATGGCTCCGCGAGCAACCTTGTTTGTGTAAATCTTTTCAATTAAAAACTGGTTTGTGGCACCAACTGAAGTATGCATCTTTTAGTAAATGTTCTTTACACCAGGGAAAAGCATGGCATTGGCACAGCTGGCATCGTGGAAGTTTATCTATAAAGAACACTGCTTGGTTTAAATGCACTGCATGATGTTTTTTGGGTGTGTATAAGCTTGAATCTGTTGATCTTTCTATATTTGCTGCATGGTTGAGTGGAGAACCTTGCTTTATACCAATAAGTTTGCCCAGCAATGTCACACCTGGGAAAAATCCAGCTAAATCTGCAGACTCACCAACAACCTTGAGTCAGCAACTGCAGACCTTTCTACATTTTGTGAATTTGTTTCAGAATGCGCTTCTATGTGGTTTTTCGTGGCACATTCCACATTGCACTTCCACCACCCCTGCGTTTAAATTCAGCCGACGCTCCACTCTAGAGCAATCTAAATTCCTAATTACAGAGACGATCTCTCTGGAGCAACTTAGGGTTAAGGGTCTTGCTCGGGGGCCCAACGCTAGCGTTTTGATAGAGCCGGCTTCTAATCCACAACCTCAAGTGTTACGCCACCGGACCACCGTCACAACACCAACTTGAGTGTGAGGGACGCCCACATGACAACCATTTTTAGGTTAAACCGAAAGGGTTCTTTTTCATCGTTTTGGCTTTTCGTACATGTGACACCGGAACATTAAGGGAAACGGGTTACAGAGTGGAAAAATCTCAAAATGCCGCTCTCGAGTTGTCGTATAGAGAAGCAAAACACCACTTTTTGAAAACAATCCCTTAGCAAAAAGTAGTATACTTGAAGTTCATTTTATTAAGTATGCTTGAGTATAAGTATAGCAAGTATACTACGGACCATGTACTATGTACCTTGTAGTGTACTAGAGAGTATACTAATTTAATACTTCTTCGGACTAAATTGGAACATTTTTAAGTTTATAATAGTATACTTTAAGTATACTTTATAAGGTCAATTTAAGAATACAAAAGTATACTTTTAGACTTATACTTAGACGTATACTTTTTATCAGTATAAGTCAAGTATACTTCACTATACTATTCTTAAGCATATAAAATATAGTATATAAAAAGTAAACTTCAAGTATACTGCCTCAGTTTTAGTATATAATTAGTATACTCGTAGTACACTTGAATAAACTACTTTTTGCTAAGGGATGACGTCACAGTCCCACATGACCAGAAGAAGCAGAAGCCTGCACGTAACAACCGGTAACAACAACAACAGAGCTGTGTTTGTGCCGCAGGCGCTGCTAAGTTTATTAGCACGATTGCAACAAAACCGCGTAATCCTTGTTAGTTTTCTTGTGTTTACGTTTAAATTCAGCACGCTGAAGAAGAAGGACTTGCACATGCTCCCTGTCTTCCTCTGTGATTTTGATGTATCCCGTGGCTCTGTCTGTGTTTGTTTACAGCACCAGTGTGATATACGTATTATACTGAATCTGCAAAAGAAAACTACCATGTTGTCACACGGACACAGCCTGAATCTTTTATCCCAGCAACTGTAATTCACACAAATTCCTTGTAATTGCACAACCAGGAAAACCTTTACTGCCACACAGAGCATCATGACACTTTATCAGAGACCAACCACAGGGTTTTGAACCACAACAGGTCAACAACTTTTCCGGTGTATGTGTGTAACGAATGGCTCTGGAAGGCAAGGCTCAGTCGGGGTGAGTCGGTCAGCAAACCGATTCCTCAAAAATGATCCAAACTCGTAAACCTTTAAACAGTCCAAAGTTCAGTCATAGTTCAAGTAAACAGGCAAATTCAAACACATCAGGTCAATCCAAAAGGCCTCAGTATGCACCTGCTACTGTACAATAAAACTGCGTTTTTAAATATGTTGGCCAACCAGAAGCTGTTAGTCTTATCGTCCATTTGGTTATAAAAGTGGCTAGTGGCAATCAGGGTGAACAGCGGATTTGTCACTATGGGGTTCCACGATGAAGCACTGGTATAAATCCTTTGAATTATATGTATGTTTTTGGGGTGGAAGAAGAAAACGTTACTTGGTTGGTTGCACTGATGGGTACTCGGCAGGGCAGTTGGTAGCAAATGGTTAGAGAGTTCGCCCTGTGATCAGAGGGTCGCCGGTTCAAGTCCTGGACTGGTCAAGGTACCACTGTGGTACTCATGAGCAAGGTACCGTCCCCAAACACTGCCAAAAAAGCTGGCCACTTCTCTTTCACAGATCAGACCCTCCAGGATTTTGCGATGTTGCGATCGAAACCATTAGTCAATCCCTGTGAATTCATTACTACCGTGCAACGTTTCTGCAACTTTTGACCAATCATTGACGTTTCCTGCAAAACGTTGAGCCATAAGTCAGCGGACTCACTTCCTTGTTACGTTTAGAAGACACAGGAAACGTGTGATAAAAACACCTCACGTTTACCTTCAAAAATAACTAAATGGTTAATAAAAATAATAGTTATTTTGTTCCCTTCGCTTTAATTAATCGATAAATAATCATTATAAAGGGGGACAAAATCTTTGACTTGCTCCCGCAACTTTATTGCAACAAAACGCCTACAAACACTGCAACTTTCATCACAATTATTTAGAAAAGCTGCTCCAAAATCAGGCATTTTAGGTTGCAACAATCTCAAAAAAGGCCCGCGAAATCCTGGAGGAACTGACAGATGGGTCAAATGCAGAGGTCACATGTGGTTGTGGTGCACTGTGTGGTGTGCTGTGTTCACAATGACACTCTCTCACTAATTCACATACAATCTTTCACCAACCAATGGCACAGCAAAACAAAACCACGACAGCAGCACGAAAGCAGGCATTTCGGCAACATTATGCCTTATAAACAGCAGTATCACCTTGAACCTTGAGTCAGCGACCGGAGACCTTTCAACAAGTTGTGAATGGTTTAAATTTTGCAAAGTGTGGTTCCGTTATGAAAATAACGCAGTACAAATTATATAACAGGTCTTTTGGGGTGGAAACATGGTTTGTGGCACCAACCAAAGTATGAAACTTTTATGCCAGTGAATCATCTTAACAGACTGCCTTGCAACAAACAACAAGAAAAATCTGGCGTCACGTTAGCAAATTTATATAACACAGACCACAAGCTCACCATAAAAACCTCCAATTTTGGTTCTATGAGGAACCATGAACAAACCATTTTCCACGCCAATTAAAATCCAGATAATTTGGTGGTTCTGGAAGTTATTTGAGGAGGAAATCTGGTTTGTAGCACCAACCAAGTATCCACTATGTTGAATCATGAAATATTCTTTGTAGCTCATCCTGTAATGGCACAGCAAGGAAAACCACAAGAGTTGGCATCATGTAACTTGAAACCGCAGGGTCACCTTCAACCTTGAATCAGCAACTAACAGACTGACCTCTATACTTTTATTGGGAGATGTGGTGGTTCCGTGAAGACGTTTTCATGGTTTATACATAATTGAAAAGTATGTTTTTCAGAGTGGAAGATGTGGTTTGTAGCACCAACCTAGTATCAGTCATGATCATGTCGAATGCTCTGCTCTGCAATGGCACAGCAAGGGAAACCACAAAAGCTGACGTGATGTAACTCTATCCGGCATCACCTCAGGGTCACCAAGAACCTCACATCAGCATCTAGAGATCTGTCTACACTTCCTACATACTTCTGTGATGCTATATTTGTTTCCACACATATCTTTTCAACTTGTAGGTAGAGTTCCATAAAAATTACTCTTCCAACTCATGAAAGGTTTGGAAAAGCTCCTTTTTCACCACAACCAACATTCCATATATGTCAAAGGGAGCGTTCTAGTTTTTAAAAGTCTCGGTCTTGACATACTCTGGTCTTGATCTTGGTCCTGTCTCGGTCTTGAGACATTCTGATCTTGGTCTCATCTTGGTCTCGACACACTCTGGTCTCGGTCTCGTCTTGGTCTCAACACACTCTGGTCTTGGTCTCGACACACTCTGGTCTTGATCTCGTCTTGGTCTCAATACACTCTGGTCTTGATCTTGGTCTTGTCTCGGTCTTGACACACTCTGGTCTTGATCTTGGTCTTGTCTCGGTCTTGACACACTCTGGTCTTGATCTTGGTCTTGTCTCAGTCTTGAGACACTCTGGTCTTGGTCTCGTCTTGGTCTCGACACACTCTGGTCTTGGTCTCGACACACTCTGGTCTCGGTCTCGTCTTGGTCTCAATACACTCTGGTCTTGATCTTGGTCTTGTCTTGGTCTTGACACACTCTGGTCTTGGTCTCGACACACTCTGGTCTTGGTCTCATCTTGGTCTCGACACACTCTGGTCTTGGTCTCGACACACTCTGGTCCTAATCTTGGTCTTGTCTCGGTCTTGACACTGGTTTTGGTTTCATCTTGGTCTTGACGCACTCTGGTCTTGGTCGTCTCAATCTTGACACACTCTGGTCTTGGTCTCAACACACTCTGGTCTTGGTCTCGACACACTCTGGTCTTGGTCTTGTCTCGGTATCCCAACACTCTGGTCTTATTCTTGTCTTGGTCTCGCCACACACTAGTCTTGGTCTTGGTCTTGTCTCAGTCTCGACACACTCTGGTCTTGGTCTCGTCTCACTCTGGTCTTGGTAATTTCTCGGTCTCGACACACTCTGGTCTTGGGCTCATCTTGGTCTCGACACACTCTGGTCTTGGTCGTCTCGATCTCGACACACTCTGGTCTTGGTCATTTCTCAGTCTCGACACACTCTGGTCTTGGTCTCGTCTCACTCTGGTCTTGGTCTCACTCTGGCCTTGGTCTTGTCTCTGTCTTGGTTTAGGTGGTCTTGTCCCCAACTCTAGCCAAAGGGTTTGAATGTTCCTTGTGGAGTCATATATTGTAGTGAGGGGACATTTAATACGTTATATTTCCATAAAAACATGTTAAACAACATCAGAGAAATCCACTCGCTTGTGTCTAATACTGTGGAGAAAAGGTACGAGCGCCGCCAGATCCAGATTCACATGAAGATTTGTGTTTGTCGCTAAACTATAATTGCCAAATGCTTTGTGTAATGACCCAATAATTCGAACAAGCATGATAAATGATATCTACTCTGGTCCCAGTGTGCAGTCCTGACCCCCAGGGTATTAGTAATGACTGGAAACATTCGTGTTCAGTTAAAGCACCCGACGAGCCCGTAGCATAGCGAGAAGATGGGTTTTAAAAAGAAATAAATAAAATGAAATAACACCAGCACCTTTCCAAGGATCTGACCGAGACTGTTCCGAAACATTTTGCAGGGTGCTTAAGTTCAATTAATATTCTCTCCTGACTCTTTGAAAGCTGCTGTGTGCCTTCAAAAGCTTGAACAAGTGCCTTGGGATGACTCAGAGTCTGTCTTTATCTTTACTGAGCAGACCAAAAAAAGCCACCTCTCCACACTACACCTCGGCACCAAACGCCCCCCGAACCAGCACCTGAACGCCGCCGCGACTTCACACACAGCGTGCCTGTTGCCCGCTGTATTACTGGAGAAGTACGTTTTTGATTTTACATAATTGTCTTGCTCACACACACACACACACACACATAAATAATGGCACTCGGGAGCAGAGCGGCGTTCTGAATAAACAGGCTTAAAACAGGAGCGATGCAAATGAGCCGTGCTGGAGAAGCTGCTTTTAAACGCGAGAATTTCATGCTCTGAGTTACTTGTGATTAAAAGTAGCTAAACACTAGAGGTGTGAACCTTCACTGGTCTCACGAATCAATTTGATTACGATGATCAGGTCAACGATTCAAATTGATATCACGATGTATCCCATCAATTTTTCAACATTACTTGTTACATTACATTGTATGCAGATCGTGCAGCCATAGTTACTACCGGGATGTTCTTTTAAACTAGAATTGTTATGCCGTAGCCAGAATATCACCAATAATCAGAGGTGGAAAGAGTACTGAAAATTTGTACTCAAGTACAAGTACTGTTACATTGGTTAAAATGTACTCAATTACAAGTAAAAGTACTGGTGTTAAAAAAATACTTGAGTAAAAGTACAAAGTATTCTTCTCAAAAACTACTCAGAGTATTAATTACTTTTTAACCGATGGATGTTTTATTGCATCGTCAATAGCAGGCATTCGATTCGATTCACCAGTATAAAATATCTACGTTAAAAGCATATTTCTCAGATGAACGAGGTATAGAACGGCAATTTGTTTTGTAAATAAATGTAGATATAAAGCAGGAATTTTGTTTGTTAAAACAATGACAAAAATGTTTTTGAACATGCATCGAACAGTTTAAACTTTTCCCAATACACTGCGAACAACGGGCAGCGGGCACTCGTCCTCCGTCTTTTCTCCATCATTTTCACGGTTGACAGTGTTGTGTTCTGTCTCATTTTGGCTTCTTTGTCTCCAAATCTTGAGTCTATAAATTAGTTTGTACTCCACTGTGTAGTTCCTCCAGACACCTGTGCCTGCTGCTGCAGCGGAGTTTATTCTTTGCTTACGTCATAGATTCATTGGCGCGGTCGCGATTGCACAGCCTTATTGGCTGCAAAGATGCAGATGAAAGGTTTGAATATTAATTCAAATTGTGGGTGTACTCAGTAGCGACTTTTGATTTTATAAGTAGTGAAGTAGATTACATGGTGTAAATTGTACTCAAGTACGAGTAAAATTACACACTTGAAAAACTACTCATAAAAGTACAAGTACCCAAAAAATCTACTTAATTACAGTAACGTGAGTATTTGTAATTCGTTACTTCCACCCCTGCCAGTATCATTATGATATTATTTAGCGCTTTTCAACTGCTTCTGTGCCAGGGACCACCACTCAGACTAATCTTTTTAGATATTTGCATTAAATTAATTATTCATAAAGATGCCCAAATCTTCTGAAATGTTTTGAAAAATAAATCAATAAAATGAAATAATTTTGAAAAAGTGATTTCAATAGTGAAACTGGACTGCATGTCAGGGGCCACCTGCAATGCCACCACGGACAACTAGGGGGCTGCAGACCGCTAGCCGACCACCAGCCAAAATAAAATCTACATTTTTTGGAAATGTAATGTGTGTAATGCGTTGAAGTCAAATGTGTAAGTTCGGTCCGTTTTGTCATAAATTTTGATATATACAACCATCTTGGCCAAGATGGACTCCATCCTCCGACTCTATCTGGCAGCTGGCAAGAGTGCGCTACGATGCAATGAGTGTGGTAGCCTATCAGAAGCCACGTCTGCCAGTTTAGCACCAATCAGAAATATTGATTAGCAGTAAGTCATGCTAACGATTTATATAGCTCGATATATATATATAATCTCATTTATCTACTCCCCAGCACTAGGGGCGTTAAGCTCAATATCGCCGTGGTAACAGGTACACGAGTGGGCCGACAGCTTGGGGACGGAGGGAGTGTATGTCTGTGTGTGGGGGGGGATTTAACCGTGTGTGTTGTCATTGTAGCTTGTCTTAAATGATTGCCGGAGTAAAAAGGCGGAGCATGTGGACACGAAGACCTTGGAGCCTCTTCGAGCCCCGAGTGCACAGCTGCATGAGACAGCTATTAATGCAGAGTGACAAGGTCACAGGAGATAGACTCTTCTCTCATTCTCTCTCTCTCTGTCTTTCTCTTTCACGCTAATGTGTGGTTTCAGGAATAGCCGGAGAGTCTGGCAGTAGTGGGGTCGGCTTGATGGAGGCCTTGGAAATGTAATCATGTGATTAGTGCGAGAGAGAGAGAGAGGCAGAGGAAGAGAGGAATGAAGGGAGTGAGTGAGTGAGTGTGGGAGAGGTGCAGATTGACTGGGCCATGATCGTGATTGCTTTAGAGGGCCAATGATCACGCAAACCCTATCATCACTCACTTCCGTCTTCTTGTTCTCTCCCCAGCACCCGCGTCTATCGCCCTGTCTTTTTGCTTTTTCTTTCTGTGATGCAGTAAACACACACACACACACACAGACCGCAACATGTATCTTCCGACAGGCAGCTGCGTTGTCGCAGGAGTCTCCCTGGAGCGAGCTGCCGGTTAATTTAGCACAAACTGAGAGATTAAAAACACATAACGGTGAGCATTTAACCACTTCCATCCAAAGCACCAGGGAAAAGGCCACGCGTGTTGGGGTTGTGTGTGTGTGTGTGTGTTTAGGCCTGCGCAATATATCGAGTGCCACCATATGAACAATACTTTTTGATGCAGCATTGAAAAATAAATAAAGTGAGTGATTATTTGTCATTGTGAACACACGAAAGCACACAGTGCACCACAACCAAATGTGACCTCTGCATTTGACCCATCAATGAACCAGCAGTGGGCAGGTAACATGGTCAGCGGTACTTGGGGATGGTGCCTTGCTGATGAGAATCTCAGTGGTAACTATACCAGCCTGAGAATCAAACCTGCGATCTTCCGATCAATGCAGCCTCACAGCGAGAAGGTCTTGGGTTCAAGCCCCAGGTTTGCATGCTCTCCCCCGTGTTTGCGTGGGTTTTCTCTGGGTGCTCCGGTTTCCTCCCACAGTCCAAAAGCGTGCGATATAGGTTAATTGGCAACTCTAAATTGGCCCGGTAGGGGGGGAATGAGAGTGTGATTGTGTGTGCCCTGTGGTGTGTTGGTCCCTGTCTTGCGCCCATAGCTCCCAGGATGGGCTCCAGTCCCCGCGACCCCGGTTGGGATTAAGTGGTTCAGATAATGAATGAATAAATGAATAACACTTAGCATTATGTCTATGTCCCCGAATGTATAGCAAAGTAATTGTGACAGTGTGTGTGTGTGTGTGTGTGTGTGTGTGTGGTCTTATCCATGCGTTCCACGCTGATAAACGCTACACGGAAACCCAGTGACTCCAAATGCACAGACTTTATTATTCAGCACTTCGTATCAGTTTATTAACGCTGATGCAATTATCCCTCAAATTGAGAGGCCCGATTTGGTGTGATAAACCCCTATAAATAAATCATCAAACATCTGTTCTCTAAAGCGGATCAAAACGAGACGAGCGCGCCTGCTTTTCGGGAGGAATCTCACAGGAAGAAAGCGCGCCTTTATAGGGGGTTTGAATAAATCTCGGTTCTCACCCCATCTCTGAAAGTTTCTTTAAACTGGGTACGGCGTGAAGTGGACAAACGCGGATAGAGAATATCCAAAATTTGACTTTCAGGACGTCTTAAACACAAACCGCCACATGGTTCAAATGTACACAGCTGGCTAATATTCTGCGATGTTGGTCTACTGTAAATGATTGCTGATTATAGTTGACCCAGCAATTAAACTTTAAGCCGAAAGATTAACGTTACGCTCACGCCAAGAACGGACTAACCACAAGAGAAGTAACAGCACAGTTCTGCTTAATGGTGGCGCCCCCTTGTGGTCTCAATAGAAAATGACAAGCTTAGTTTAGTCTCCCCCTAGTGGCCAAAATGGAGAATGACAACCTCAGTGGAGACGCCCCCTTGAGGCTAAAATGGAGAATAACAGCCTTAATCTGGACACCACCTTGTGGCCAAAATAGGGAATGACAACATTATGGAGACACCCCCCACCTTGTGCACCGAACTGTCATCCATTGAATCGATATAATATTGTATTGTGATATAAAATTGTGATTTACACTTAGCACCAGCACTGTGTGTGTGTGTGTGTGTGTGTTGTAACAGCGGCGCAGGACAGATGTGGCAACGATTTCACCACGCCATGCCACAGCAACAGGCTCGGGGGCGAAAATGTGCAGCACCCGCACAATGGAGCCGGTCAATATTTCTACGTCAGGCGTCAAAGATGACGAGACTTCAGCCAAGGACCTGCCCTTGAGAAAGTGAGAGAATGAGAGGGTGAAGAGAGGAAACAGCGGGAAATCAATAAAGGAAAGACAAAACATTGCACTAGAAATTTGCTCATGAGAAAATATTGCATGCTCACGAGGAAGGAAAGTGTGCTCACGAGAAGCAGACCTCAGCCAAGAACCTGCCCAAGAGAAAAAAGAGAAAAGGAGAAAACGAGGAGAGGAAACAGCAAAAAAGAGAAGGAGGGAGGGAGGGAGAGATTAATAAAAGAGTGACAAAACATTGCAACAGAAATCTGAAAAATTTTGCTCATGAGAAAGCAGAAGGTACTGGGGGCTTACAAGAAGCACATTTCTCAAAGAAAGTTTTGCATAATCATAAGAAAGTAGCACATGCTCACGAAAAAGTAGCACATGTTCACGAGAAAGTAGGGTGTGCTCACGAGAAAGTAGCACATGCTCAGAAGAAAGTAGCACATGCTCACGAGAAAGTAGGGTGTGCTCGTGAGGAAGTAGCACATGCTGACGAGAAAGTAGGGTGTGCTCACGAGAGAGTAACACATGCTCAGAAGAAAGTAGGACATGCTCACGAGAAAGTAGGGTGTGCTCACGAGGAAGTAGCACATGCTCATGAGAAAGTAAGGCATGCTCACGAGATAATAACACATGTTCATGAGAAAGTAACATGCTCTCGAGAAAATAAACACATGCTGGTTGGCTGTGCTCATAAGAAAGAAAGAAATATGCTTACAAGAAATTAACACGTTCTCGAAAAAAATAGCACATGCTCAGGAGAAAGCAACATATGCTCACGAGAGAGTATGGTGCGTCACAAGGAAGAAGCACATTCTCACGAGAAAGTAACATATGCTCACGAGAAAGTAACGCCACAAGCTCGCAAGAAAGTTGGGTGCGCTCACGAGAAATTAATGTGCTTACGAGAAAGCAAGTTGAAAGTAACAAGAAAGTATTGTGGGTTCACGAGAAAGTGTTGCTCGAGACCTCGAGACCTCAGCCAAGGACCTGCCCTTGAGAAAGCGAGAGAACAAGAGCGTGAGGAGAGGAAACAAAAAAACAGGAGAGAGAGAAGCAGGGAGGGAAAGAGAGGGAAATCAATAAAGGAGAGACAAAACACTGCAGCAGAAAGCATTGGATCTTGCTAGTCCACCTGTTGGTGAAGAAGTGAACACTCCTGTCACTCTTCTGTCTCGCAATCTCCGGGGGACGACTCTCCCAAACACAGCTCGACTCTGCACTGCTCCTGATAAGGGCTCTGAGCCCCGACACACCACAGACGGCCACACACACACACATTTGCCACACACACACACACACACTCTTCTTTCATGTGACCTGCTGTGCCTCGTCGCTATGCCTTCTTTTGACTTTTTTAAAAAATACGCTCGGTCACGTCTTGGAGGTCAAAAGTTAGTCAGCCGTTTTATCAGGGATTGGGAGGCGACTTTTAAATGGTAGCTTTTCAAGCTACAAGCTATGAAGGGACGGGGGACAAGTGAGAAAAAAAGCAAGTATGACATGCTCGCGGGAAAGTATGGCAAGAAAGTATTGCACGCTCATGAGAAAGTATTATGTACAAGGCAAAGTACTGTGTGCTCACACGAAAGTATCACATGAATATATTGTGAGAAAGTATTATGTGCTCTTGAGAAAGTATCATGAGAAAGTATCGAGTGCTCATGAGAAAGTATCATGAGAAAGTATCACGAGGAAAGTATCGAGTGCTCATTAGAAAGTATCACGAGAAAGTATCGAGTGCTCATTAGAAAGTATCACGAGAAAGTATCACGAAAAAAGTATCACGAGAAAGTATCGAGTGCTCATGAGAAAGTATCACTAGAAAGTATCAAGTGCTCACGAGAAAGTATCACGAGAACGTTTGCATGCTCTTGAGAAAGTATCATGAGAAACACATATAATCCTATATTTTTGGGGTCAATGCAGCATTTTGCTACATTACATCGCTATTCGTCAGACAAAATAGTTACTGGAAAAGCTGCACTGAAAGGTATCGTCACTACTGAAAAGCTACTCAAAAAGTAGAGGGTAGTAGCATCTCCATTTCTTTTAGCTGCCGTTTGTTTCTGCAGCTTTACGTCATATCTTCCCTTCCTGTTCAGCGCTCTTCCTCTGTGTAGTGACTCCGGCATCGCTACAGCCGCCTCCACGTTTAACGAGGTTACTTTTGGGTCGACGTTCTCTAATCGTCGCATGTGACTTTCTCGTAAGGTGTAAAGTAACGTGACGCGAGCCCTCTTTCAAGTGGATCTGGAAGCGGCGACGTGGAAGTCTTTCGTGTCAACTACTTTTTTCCACTTTTCGTGTTGCTGATGTCTCCTCTGGGACAGAGTGAGAGCAGTGATCCGTCACCACGCGTCCCAAACTGGGAAAAAACTAAGATCTTAAAAGCTGGTGACGACAAGGTCAAGCGAATGCTAACGTCGGAGACGCGTTACTGGAGGATGTAAATAAATTCCGTTTCAGCTTTTCTTCTCAACCGGGAGTCGACTCGGGGATTGATTTGCTTGGAGTTGAGCTGTCAAACAAACTGATGCTCAGCAGACGGAGACGGAGCGAAGGGTCAAAATTAGCAAGGGAACGTGCAGTTAGGGGTGTAAATCTCAAGTTCGGTCACAATACGATATATCGATTCAATTGACAACGATTTGGGTTTGCCGACATCACAAAGTCTGTGACGATATGATTTCGATCCGATCTGATTCAGGAGCCAGCGATCAATATGAGACACTGTCATTCGCTCAATGTATCATTAGATCATTAGATCAATGTATCGTTACACTCTCATATGTGATCTCACCTTGCTGCTTGGCGTCACTGCTTCTGGAATGATCAGGGAAATCACAACGGCTTCAGACGACTCATTGAACTACACTGTAATCAGATATCAGAATCAGATGCATGAAACAAGACAGTATTAATTCTAGAGCTGTGAACCTTCACTGGTCTCACGATTCGATTACGATTATCACGTCAATGATTCGATTCGATGAGATATCTCGATGCATCCCATCAGTTTCTCTACTTCACACTGCACGCAGATCGGGCAGCCGTAGTTACTACCGAGATGTTATTTTTATGCCGCAGCCAGAAAATCACCCACAATGTTGTTATGACATAATCCAGATGTTTTTAACTGTCTGACCACAACTCAGACTTAGCAGCAGTCTACGCCTGTCCACTGTGGATCCATGTGTGGGTGGGGGACACACAGTAATTTTTACTATCGTTTATTATTATTTAGATATTTGCATTAAATATATTATTCATAAAGATGCCCAAATGACCTGGAAATGTTTTTGGAAATTTTGATTTAAATTAATGTAGGTGAAGGGCATTTGCTTATGTTTATTTATCTCATTTAGCATATTAGCCTAGCTATTAGCCTTAGCCTTACTTTGGTGTTGTATTATGTCTGTGACAAAGGGATATTTTCATTTATCAACCTAATGCTAATGCTGCTCAATAAAGAAGACAAAGTATTGAGTTGTTCCCTCGCGTCCTTCGGCCTTGATCGGGTTATTTCAAGTTTGACAAGAGCGGTGGTGCTAAACTCCCCAGGTTAACTTGACAGTTTTGAAAATTCAATAAAATGAAATAATTTTGAAAAAGTGATTTCAGCAGTTAAAAAAATGTCATGGAATGTCAATCCCGCCAGTAACCACCAGGAGGCAGCGGATCGGCGGTTAAAAATCTCTGATGTAATCGATTGTGGTCTGCCACTGCATCGTGATGCATCGATAATGTGATTGATCGTTTCAACACCTCTAAGTCAGATTATCATACAACACACAGTGTTCACAATGACAGTTTTACTCTCACTGTCTCTTTACAGAATTTTACCATTTTTCTAGATTAAAACATACATGCAGTTGGTGGCGTAACGGTAGGGTGTTTGCTCTGTGATCAGAAGGTCGCAGGTTTGAATCCAGGGCCAGTAAAGTTACCACTGAGGTACTCAGGAGCAAGGTACCGTCTCCAAGCACTGCTCCCTGGGTGCTTGTTAGCTGCGTTAGTGCTGTGCTGTAGTGTGTTCACAATGACAAATAATCACTCACTCATACTTTACCTTTAAGAGAAATTGACAGCAAACTTGTGTACTGTAAAACACGGCGCTATACACTTTATGTTCATTTTCTGGATAGAAGCTGCTGCCGAATGTGACCCGACCCGATTCGATCCGCCAGCAGCGTTCCAGGTGATGCAGAGAGGAAACAGGAAGTGGTTTATGAGGCTTGGCGCGGCTGACGTGGACACGCTGGAGCCAGTCAGACTCATGCATTATTGAGAGGCGAGGCGACGGCGAGCGTTCTGACCCATTTTGGAATCCATATCTCCTGTCACTTCCCATCAGCAGCGACGCTCCGGCATCACCGCGGAGGACGCCCGGGTCAAGCCCAGCACTGCCTTTACACTCATTTGTGCTTTTTAAAAATAAAAAGAAAAATATTTGTTTCCAAAATTAAAATGAAGACACTAATGGTGAGTTGTTTTACCATTTTCTGCTCCAATACAAAATGGAGCAGATTTATTTATATTTATTATTCTTTTTATAAATTGACACCCAAAAACATTTGACACCATTTTCACATTTTCCAGTTTCCCATTTGAAATAAAAATCATACCAACAAATGATGTGCATTTTCCAATTTTCTATTTTTAGTTTGAGCTCAAAATGGGAAATATTAATTTTTTTTTTCCCCCATTTTGGTTTTGGAAACAAATACTGAGAACTAATTGTTTTGGGGGGTTTTGGATTTTGGGTGTCAATTAACACAAAGATTTAAACGGCAAACAAAAAATGGGAAAACAACTCGTCATTTGTTTGTTTGTTTTTGGATTTGCAAATGATATTCAAAAAAATTGGGGGTTTCAGTTTTTGGTATCAGTTTAAAAAGGAAGGAAAGAATGGTTGATGGATTTCCATTGTCTCCATCTTTGCTAGAATAAAAAAAGGTAAAAAAGGTTAGGTCACGTACGCTGTCCTCGTCAAGTGGGGTTACGACCCCAATACAGCCGCTTAGCAACGCCGACAGTTGCCGCCGCCACCGACGGAAGAGAGGGACCATCACTGAGCGTGGCGAAAAGTCGAAAAGCCGAATCAATATGCGAAAGCAATCAGCGGTTGGAGAGTGGAGCGCAAACAGGCTGATTGTAATGAATAGGTATTAAGCTCTCGTGAATACGGAAGCCTCACAGTCCAAGGTGATTCACACAAAACAAATAAACCCTCACTACGATCGATCGTCACGGCGACCCCTTCAGAGTCAAGGGTCACGCCCCACGCCTTTCCACTCAATTTCCTCTCACCCGATTGGCTAATGAGAACGCGAGTCGGGCTGAGGAGGTCTCGAGATCTCTTAAAAATTCGGACAGCAGCAGTAAATTAACCACCTGTTTGTAAATGGAAGGGAGGATGAGGGTCAGAATCTGCAAGGGATGTGAGATTTGGGGGCGTTTCATCACGATATATCATATTGATTCGACAGACGATATCTCAAAGTCTGCTAAAACACAATTTTGATAAAAATTCGATGCCAGCGATATCTCAATTTTTTTAGAATGCAATAGAAACAGCTATGTTTAGGTAACAGCTAATATTTTTAGTCTAGTTTCTGGACACCGCATGATGCAGAACAAAATGATATTAGGAAACAAAATGTCCTAATACAACGTCCTACGTTTGTGTAAGTGTGGGCTTCGTGAAACGAGGGTGCGGCACAAAAAATACAGGTAATACCCGACTTAGGATGGAGATGCATTCCGATGACCCCATCGTAACTTGAAAAAATTGCAAGTCGAGACATGGCTTTCAGCAGGAGACATAATTGGTTGTTTTAAAATTCAATAAAATTGGGCTTAAATACACGCCCCTAACACTGAGACCACTGAACTCTAATGATCACTGGCAGGGCGGAAGATGCGAACATCCCGGCAGTGTCCCAATGTATAGTACCACATATGCTGCTACGTACATTTGCCTGATGCAGGAAATTAAAAACATTTTTACCTTTTTGTCATAACGCTATCGTCATCGTAAGACTGAAAAGTGGAAACTTCATGATTCGGTGACCATCTATACTGGGTATGACTGTAAATATCACATCACAGTATTGTACTGTAAATATCAAAGTAAGCTTGCTACAATAGCTTGCTGTAATAGTATATTAAATGGTATACAGCTCTGCTGCCTGTATTATACTATAAATTTACTATGAAATTTAAAAATACACAGCTTCTAGAGTCATATTCTGAATTTACTGTGAAATTTTTCATTTGCAAATCAAGTTTAATTAGTCGTGACCAAAATCGCTCGAAGCGAAACACTCCCCTCCTAAGTCCAAACCACCAAATGGAAAGATAAGAATCAACCAAATGGAGTTGAAGCCTTCAATAATCACCTCCTCATTTTTATCTTATTCAGAGAATTTCCCACTCTTATTTTCTTTAAAATAATTGCTAACGAATTGAATTTGCACATTTAATCAGGTGTTAAAGACGCCACCATTTACCAGTCTGTTTTATCGGCTCAGGGTGCGACTCGGGGATGTGAAGAAAGAGAAAAGTGAGGCGTAACGGAGCGTTACGAGGACGGAGGAGTGGGATTGGTCGTCCTGCTCATCGTCCTGCTCATCGTCTCTGCGGTGTCACATATCTGTGGAAACACAAGGTCACAGCGGCGCTCTTTGTGCAGTCGAGTCAGCCCACATTAACCTCGCCGCGCTAGAGAGGAAGATATATACACACCGGCACTGGCCGAGAAAATACACACACACACGTATGCACAGGCACACGCACGTGCACATATGCATACACTGTGGGTCGAAAAGAAGCTCTCTACCTTTGCTCATCATTTTGACAAATGCTTTTTTGCTGTTGCATTCAGAACTAGAGAGGAATATCTGCAAGAAAACGCAAATGTGATTGCTCTCTTGCAGCAAGACTTGCAAGGTGGTTGACAGGTGGTTACCAGGGTTTTGTCAGGTGGTTGCTAGGATGTGGCTAGGTTCTTGCTAGGGTGTGGCTAGGGTGTTGCTAGGTGGTTGCTAGGGTGTGGTTAGGTGGTTGCTAGGGTGTTGCTAGGCTAGAGTTTTGCTAGGTAGTTGCTAGGTGGTTTCTAGAGTGTGGCTAGGTGACTGCTAGGGTGTGGCTAGGGTGTTGCTGGGTGGTTGCTAGGGTGTGGTTAGGTGGTTGCTAGGGTGTGGTTAGGTGGTTGCTGGGTGGTTGCTAGAGTGTGGCCAGGTGGTTGCTAGGGTAGGTGGTTGCTAGGGTGTTGCTAGGTGGTTGCTAGGGTGTTTCTAGGCTAGGTGGTTGCTAGGGTGTGGCTAGGCTAGGGTGTGGATAGGTGGTTGCTAGGGTGTTTCTAGGCTAGGTGGTTGCTAGGGTGTGGCTAGGCTAGGGTGTGGCTAGGTGGTTGCTAGGGTGTGGTGGGTGGTTGCTAGGTGTGCTTAGGTGGTTGCTGGGTGGTTGCTAGAGTGTGGCTAGATGGTTGCTAGGCTAGGTGGTTGCTAGGGTGTTGCTAGGTGGTTGCTAGGGTGTTTCTAGGCTAGGTGGTTGCTAGGGTGTTTCTAGGCTAGGTGGTTGCTAGGCTAGGTGGTTGCTAGGGTGTTGCTAGATGGTTGCTAGGGTGTTTCTAGGCTAGGTGGTTGCTAGGGTGTGGCTAGGCTAGGGTATGGATAGGTGGTTGCTAGGGTGTGGCTAGGCTAGGGTGTGGATAGGTGGTTGCTAGGGTGTGGATAGGTGGTTGCTAGGGTGTTGCGTTCAGAATTAAATTAACATCAAAGTAATTACTATATCGCCCATCGCTAGTAGTTAGTAGTACTAGCGTAGTAGTTAGTTTAGACCTGCGGGAGATTAGGGACGCTTCACCAGTGAAGGTTCCAGAGCCCGTGTGCTGCCGTGGTTCACCCTGCTGACCCTGCTGCACTCCGAACATTCTCTGCCAGACCAACTGGACTGTTCTTTAAGGACTGAACTCTCTCCGGGGCAGTGGTGGCGTAGCAGTGGCAACTACAAGTGTCGCCGGTTCAAATCCCAGGGCGGTAAAGGTACCTCTCATAAGTGAGAAACCGTCCCCAAGCACCGCTCCCCGGCCACTCCCAAAATAAGCTGCCCACTGCTGCTACAAACACTGCAACTTTCATCGCAAATTTTTAGAGAAGCTGCCACAAAATCTGCCATTTTAGCCCGCAACAATCTCAAGAAAGGCTCATGAAATCCTGGAGGGACTGATAAGGGAGTAGTTGCTGAACACCACATAACACCAAATGGAAAATCTGTTTAAAGTACGGTTTTGTTAGATTTTAGAAGTATGAGAGGTGCAAGATTCCGTACAAATGTGGCAGATTCCGAGGACAACCGAGTCAAAAATGGTCTCGGTCTCAAGTACTATAACAGTGTGCACAGCATCTGAGCAGAACGTGGCACTTAATTTGTGATTAAACATTCCTACATCTACTCATTCCCTAAACTGATTTAAATTAAAACATACATTTGGGGGAAATGTAAATTAATGTGCTGCCAAATTAATAATTTAATTTTCAAAATCTGGGTAATGTGAACCAGGAAAAAGGTTCTCGCAACGCCCGGGTACAGCTCCTTTTTCTTTCTGGATTTACATCAACACACACACACACACACACTTTAATAAACCCGCTAGCGTGACATATCTTGCGTGTTCCCCTGTTTACCATCTCACACACACGCTGAGACCTGAGCATGCAGCTCATACATCAAAACACACACACTCCAGCCAACGAGGTAGAGTCTTTCCGAGCCTTTCTAGGATGCAGCGACTGCGTCTTCATTATTCGGCTTTGTCAACGCCCCCACACAGCTGTCTTTCTCTCCCTCTCTCTTTATCCCTCTCTTCCCTTCCCCATCCGCTCTGCGGTGGCTCGACATTAGCAGCAGATGTAGGTTACTGCGCTTTTCTCAGCCATCCCTCTTTTTCGAGAGGACACCAGCGCACCAGAGGAAGCCGACACTCTCTCTCTTTTTTTTTCTCCCACGTAACTCTCTTTTTCTTTCCGTTCGCTGGCCGCGCGAGTGGAGCTGTAGATATAAAGTGACAGTAGCTCTGACGCTGTCTCGGAAGATACGCATCACACGACGAGGAAAACGGGGCGGCGGTTTTGTTTTTAGGAGGTGGTTGGGGCAGAGAGAGGGCCAGAGTTGGAGAGTAACAAAGTAAAAATACTCGAGTACTGCACTTAAGTATGTTTTTCTTTTCTCATTTTTCTTCCCAAAAAATATATAGGCTACTTAAGTACAGTACTCAAGTAGCTTTAACTTTAGTAAAACTTTCACCTATTTGGACTGAAAATGCACTTAAGTGCAATATTTAAATGTTTTTCCTTAACTATGTTAAAACTCTACTTAAGTATGTTTTTAAATGTCTTGACTTTACACAGAGTATATGTTGTTTTGGTAACTAAATGAGGAATGAAGAAAAAGTATTTAAGTACTCAAATATTTGTTAAACCAGTACTTAAGTGTGTTTTTCAAGTATCCGTATGTGAGTATATATTGTTTTGGAAAATAAAATAAAAATGAGAAACAAAAATGCTGTACAATACTAATGAGTTATAACTTAACTATGTTAAAATTGTGCTTAAGTGTGTTTTTAAGTATCCTCACTTTACATAGAGTATATATTGTTTGGGAAACGAAACAAAAAATGAGAAACGTAAATGTACTTAAGTACAGTACTCGTGTTTTTTATTATGTGTTTCATGTGCTTCAGAGCATTTGTCAAAGAAACAAAAACATATTTACGTACAATACTCAAATTATTTTACTTAACTATGTTAAAATTGTACTTAAGCATGTTTTTCAAGCATCTTCACTTCACACTGAGTATATATTGTTTTGGTAATGAAATGAACAATGAGCAAAAGTACAGTACTCAAGTATTTTTACTTATGTATGTTAAACCAGTACTTAAGTGCATTTTTCAAGTATTTTGGAAATGAAACAAAATATGAGAAATTTAAATGTACTTAAGTAAAATACTCGTGAATTTCAGTATGTGAAAACTACTTCAGAGCAATTTTCAAGTATCTGTTCTTGTTTCTGTAAATGAAGGAAAATATACTTAAGTGCGAGAGTCAAGTAATTAAATTGATACTTAAGTGTGTTTTTCAAGTATCTAGGCTATGTTTCTTGAGTATATATTGTTTTGTTAACAAAATTAAAAATGAGAAATGAAATCATACTTAACTACAATACTCAGTGTTCTTACTTAATGTGTCATTGTTTTGGCAATGAAATGAGAAATTAAGAAAATCTATTTAAGTACAGTTCTCATGTATTTGTTGGACTCCAAATTTACAGTGCAGTCAGCTGCATGGTGTGTAGTGTATCGGTATCGTGACTCGCGGACGCTGTCGCAGGCTTCGTGGCAGATCAGAGCGCTGCTGATTGGGGGGAGGAGGCCACTTTTGTGCTTCTTATCGGCAGCTGATAATTAGAGGCGTTAATTAAGGGTGCTGTGGAGATAGGGGAGAGGCTGAACGCTGCCACTGCGGCGCCCCCCGCAGGCGCTCTGCAGCTCACAACAGCGTCACAGCCGAGACCTTGACTACAACGTTTCCACATGCCCTAACCTTACGAGAGCTTGGCATGAACAGAGTGTGAATTCTTGCATGATTTAATAATTTCGTATTGATGTATCGGTGTATCTAAGTTGCGTTTTTGTGCATCATATCAGCTCATTTCTGTCTGGCAAAATGCATGTATATATATTTATTTTCATTATAATATACCATGCAATGTTGCAGCTTGCAAATATTATATGTGACTGAAACTTTAACACGTCTTAAATTTAATCTGTAGCAAAAACTATATTTAAAATAAAATTAAGACTAAAAAGCAGTTCCTCTAGGATTTTGCAGGCCTTTTTTGAGATTGTTGTGGTGTGATTGTGATGAAAGTTGCAGTGTTTTTAGGCGTTTTGTTGCGGGAACAAGTCAAAGTTGCGGAAAAATTTGCAATTTTGTCCTTTATGATTCTTTAACAATTAATTAAAATGAAGGGAATAAAACCACTTTTATTTTTATTAACTATTTAGTTATTTTTGAAGGTAAATGTGAGGCGTTTTTATCACACACGTTTCCCATGTCTTCTAAACGTAACAAGGAAGTGAGTTCGCTGACGTATGGCTTAACGTTTTGCGGGAAACGACAATGATTGGTCACAAATTACGGAAAAGTTGCGGTAATTGGTCAAAATTGCACTGTAGTAATGAATTCCCAGGAATTGGCTGAACTTGCGTTAATAGTTGTGATCGTGAAATCCTGGAGGGTCTGCTAAAAAGTAATCAATAGACCAAAATGAAAATGTGCTCATTAAAAGGATATCAGGTTTGCCTTGGTACTTTCACATCAAATAAATACATAAATCAGTAGCTAGCTGAAAAATAAAAACAAAATAAGCCATGCATGTCTAGCATATGCTAGTTGAATAATATAAAGTGCAGTATACGGGATCTCAAAAGGCTAAAGGGACGCAGCGCCGGTCTCACCTGTGACTCAACACAATAATAGTTTGGGGTAAAAATATTTGAGGATTAAAAAAAACAACATTTGAGGTAAAAATAGTGATTTGACTTTTTTTTTCTCTCCCTGGCACAGCAGCAACAACACACCCAGACACACTCCAACCAAACACTAGCAAGTGTTGCACACAGCAAGAACAAAGACAGAGAGCCCCCAGGTCTTCACTTCACTCCTCTTTCTTAAATCTCCCCCTAACACCCACCCCCTACAGGTCAATGGGAAGATAGCACTGTCCACAGATCCTGGAGAGAGAGAGAGAGAGCGTGAGAGCGTGAGAGAGAGAGAGAGAGAGACACGGCATACACCAAGGCCGTAACTAAAGCAACAGCAGGCCACCATGGCAGAATACGTACAATTGCTCAATACTTCATGTTAATGGTTTCCACATACTTAATTTTAAAACATTAAGTTATGCAATTTCAGCTAACTTTGCGTTTTCAGTGTTTAATCAGATATAACATTCATGTAGAATGTGGCGTTAAAGTGGGGACTTCTTACAGAGAGCAACACAAAGCTAAAACTAGACTTAAAATAGCATGTTGAAATAATTTGAAAGTCTAGTTTGAGGCTACTTGAAATTTTAAGGCAAATTTCAACTTGTTTTTAAGATGCCATTGTAGATGGCAGATTAACTTGAAAACATTTAAAAAGCAGTGTTAAGTTAATTTGGCAGAAAACTGATGTAAAGAATTTGTAAGTCTGAAAAGTTGGTTAAAATCATAAAAACTACTGTTTTAAGTTGCAAATGGAAGAAATATTTTAACATATATTAACATGACTAATTGATCAAAATATTTTTTAAAAAGTGAAAGATTATTTGTCATTGTGAACACACCACAGCACAGCACACAGTGCACCACAATCAAATGTGACCTCTGCACTTGGCCCATCCATGAAGGAGCAGTGGGCAGCTGACATGGGGATGGTACCTTGCTCATAAGTACCTCACTGGTAACTTTAGCGGTCTGGGATTCGAACCGACGACCTTCTGATCACAGGGATGAACGACCATTCATCACGCCACCAACTGCCCAGAGTGTGACGTTTAGTACATGCCTCATACTTCCTTTATGTCTTTCAAAGTTATAATAAAAACCAAGTTCCACCCAAAACAAACCAGGTCCGATTACTCACCCCTGTAGCGCTCCCCTAAACATCTTACGCTCCTGTCAGGGAAAGGTCCTTTCAACGTGACGTTGATGAGCGTTTTTTTATTATCTTTAACCTCTTGAGATATTCCCAATGTTGTCTTTAAAGGTGCAAACAGGAGCAGATGAATGACAGTGAGATGCCCCTGTCAGACAGACAGCACCTTCACCTCTCTCTCCCTGCACTCAGTCAGGACGGGGGGTTACGTAGGGCACGTCAGCCGTCGCTGCTTATATTAATGCAGCTGTGGCAAGAGTAGTGAACGTTTGTACTTAAGTATGAGTACTGTTACAGTTCTGTAAGAATGCACATCTACAGTTAAAATATTTGTGTTAAGTAAAAGTACAAAGTACTCAACAGAACGAGTAACTTTTTGGCCCTAGATATATATGGAATAAATATTCCGCCTCATTTGTCTAGTCCAATATTTATTTGTTTGTTTGTTTGACAAGTTTCCATGTGTAAAATAACCTGCTTTGATTATGTGCTTACACAACTGTTTACGCAGTACTTATTAGACACAGATTAATTAAAGATTAATTAGGAGTAATTGAACTTTGAAACTACTCTGTAGGTGAAATTATTTGTGAGTAATTTTGTGCATGAAAATAAAAGTAACGGAAGTGACGTGATGTTTGGTGTGACGTGAATACACGTGCTCTGTTAGCATTCATGATAAAACTAAAAAGTAAAATAAGAATAAAAGTTAAAGTTATGGTTTTATCCTTATTTTTAACTCTAGTTATTAAATATATAAATATATAATAATGTTAATATAATTTTTATTGTTAGTGCTTGATAAGAAAAAGCCGGTCAAACTTTTGAGTGTTAATTCAAAATATAGGCTACTTACTTGTTACCAGTTACTGTTATTTCAAAGTAATTGGTTACATAACAATAATACTGTCTCTGAACTGTGATGAGTTACAAGACTATCAGTTACCTTCACCAAAATAAGTGTGGAAGTAGGACATTGTAAAATGTTAAAATGTAGTTTACTGCAGTTCATTCTACATCCAGTGGAGGGCGATGTGGTGCAGCATAATGACTGTAGCTATACACGCTGTAGGAAAAACTTTTTAACTCGCTATTAAAGGTCTCGCTGTGTTGATTTTTTTTAAATAAAATTTACAGCAGTTAAAAATTTACAGCAGTAAATTTTGGGTTAAAAGTGGGTTGTAATGTGCTTTACTGAAAGAATGTATACTGATAATGTATTAGTAATGCCTTACTGCGTAATACATTACTGTAACTGTGTTAATTTTGTAACACATTACTCTCAACACTGTTACTCAGTAATAAAATGAATTAATTTGTATTCAAATACAAGAAAATACATAAAAGTGCCCAAAATATACTTAATTTGTAACTTAGTAATGAATTAATTTGTCACACCCCCATCTGCTGTGTGACATTTAGCAACACTATTTACAGCTGCTCGGCAAACGCAGCCAACTACTGCTGGAGTGCAAAACTGCAATGTGTGTGTGTGTGTGTGAGACGCATAAGGGTAATGAGACGTATCAGGACGTTTTGTGTTTAATTGCGTGTGCGTGTGAGAGTGAGAGAGCCGTGGTTTGGAAGCGGTGTGGTTGTTTGGAATAAATCAGGGTGTAATGTTACGTTTCCCGACGTGATCATGCGCGCCGGTGTTAGATTGCTTTTACTCGTTAGAGTAGCTGTTAGTGGGAACGTTGAGCTTCCAAACCCTTATTGAATTCTTCAATTGCCAACCAGTTAAGAGTCGATGCCACGAGTCTATTCCATAACATGAATCTTTTCGATTCAATTTGAAAAAGAGTTAAGTTCTTAGTGCAAAGAAACAAAACAAAGCTGAAACTAAATGATACACGAGTGCTCCCTTTTTTGGCTCACAGTGTACAAATAACACTGCGTGAATTGTAAAGCTGCGTTCAGATCAGCTCTTCACGAAAACAAAAAAGGCACATAGCATATGCATATATAAATAAACTATAAAATATTTAAGTATGTGATTATTTGTCATTGTGAACACACCATAGCACAGCACACAGTGCACCACAACCAAATGTGACCTCTGCATTTGACCCGTCTGTGAAGGAGCTGTGGGCATATAACATTGGCAGCACCTGGGGAGCAGTGCTTGAGGAAAGTGCCTTGCTCATGATACCTTTACCTCAGTGGTACGTTTACCGCTCCTTCGCCTCTCAACGAGGAGGTCCTGGGTTCGAGCCGTGGGGTCTTTCCGTGTGGAGTTTGCATGCTCTCCCCGTGTTCGTCTGGGTTGCCTTCAGGTGCTCCGGTTTCTTCCCACAATCCAAAGGCATGCGATATAGGTTAATTCTGTTTTCATTCACTGTCATTGTATAATGAGTCTAGATTAATCATAAAAAAGTGAATTTTAACATTTTATAAGTTAAAAGTTGTAAGTTTATAAGTATTTTAGTATCTTAGGTTTCTTTTGTAGTTTCTAAAATGGTTTTCATTTGCACAGTCTTGGTAACGAGGGCACATTTACTTCTTATAGTGGTGTATATGATAAATAAAGAATATTGAAAACTACCTGTGCGAGCATCTCTCTCTCTTCTTAATGATCACCTCTTCACCCCCCGCCCCCTTTTTTTGCAGACCTTCTTCCCATCATTAGGCCGAAACATCTCAGGACAAATAGCTGCCATTTCCCCCGTTCACCGCCAACACGGCTTTTTCCTGGAGAACTTTCTGCATGATTTACGCTCGGAGGTCTCCAACCGGAAAGGTGGCGAGTCGGTAACACACACACACACACACACTCACACACGCACACACACACACACACACACACTCGCGCACACACACACACACACTCACACTCTCTCTCTCTCTCTCTCTCTCTCTCTCTCCCCCTTCCTCCCTCCCTCTCCCTCCTTTGCGCAAGAGCGCCGTGGCGTAACCCGTAACGCTTGAACCGCGGCCAGTCTGCTCTTCATTTAATTACTCTCTCATTACTTTGCCGTGTCCCGACCCGGTTCGGTCCGACTGGATTCCACTCAATTGCCCGGGTTAATGGACAGGAGGAAAGCGCAAAAGCGCCGAGCCCTCTCTCAGCGCTGACGCCGTCCTCCACCTCGCCCCTCGCCCCCCGTCCTGACACCTGGGGACGCGCCGACCGGGAGCTGGCTAAAAGAGCAGCTCCACGTCAAGCAGGTCAGCTGTAAAAAATAAATAAATAAATAAAACCAGCCACTCTTCACCGTGTTAGTTTCAGTGCTGGAGAGTAGCTAGCTGAAAGTGATGTCCACATTAACGACTTTAAGTAACGAGATTTTTTTTGGTTCCGTGGCAAAAAGCGGCATGAATAGAAAGACGACGATGTTCCACAAGCAGGGAATTAAATGGCAGAAGCGGTATCTGACGTGCCGTGTAGCGCCTTTTCAGTAGTTTGTTGTTGCGAAGCTGTTTTAAAAGTATTAAAAGTGACGATCTGTATCTTCTAGATCTATAAAAATAATGATTTGGCAAAACGCGACATACAAATAAGGTTAACTAGCAGGGAATGAGATGGCAGAAGCTGACGCACTAGTAGTTTAGTAGTGGTCAGTAGTTCAGCAGTTTATCGTTGCTAAGCTATTTAAAAAAACACATTAAAAGTGACTTTCTATTATGTACATATACAAATATATACAAACGATGTTAATAATAATACATAATATTACTACAAATATTACGTTATTACAAAGTTGGGAATGTTTAACAAGCAGCTGTTCAGAATTGCCATCTGCGGTATCTGACAGACTACTGCTTTTTTCAGTAGCTTTTTAGCTCCAAAACGCTCAAGCTTTAAATGTAACATATATATATTTTTTAAATTTATAAATAGTGATGTGGCAAAGTGCGAAGTTATTATTAAAAAAAAAAAAAAAAAAAACTTTCTCTCTTTACAACGCCAACAACCAAGTCAGTGAGCTGCGAGAAGCCCGTTGCTCTCCGCTACGTTTAGCAGCTAGCTAGCTAAAATAGTGACGACGCTATTTAATGCACTGTGGCTTGAAAAGTATGAGTTTTTTGTGTTTTTTAACAAATATTGATGTGACAAAATCTGACATTATTACAGAGATGGATATGTTTAAGTGGTAGGCTACTGACAGGCAAAACTGCTGTTTTTAGTAGCAGAGCTAGTTTTTAAACGGTAAAGCTAGTTTTTAAACGCTGAAGCTTTAAAAGTAACTATATATGTAGTTATTATATTACTGTAAAAATAGTGAAGCTACTTTTATATGGAACTCCAAAGTGTTCAAAAGTATTGTGAAATATATGAGAATTATGTTGTGAAATACAACTCATTATTGTGAAATAATTCTGTTATATACATTTACTTATTATTGTGAAATATGATTTCATATTTTTTTTATTTTTCAGAGTCAGTATTATTTCATGATGCTGTTTTTCATCATTTCATGATGCCGTATTTCATCATTTCATGATGCCTTATTTCATCATTTCATGAAATTTCTTCGTCTGTCAATCAGTGTCAGTGGGTTGGACCTGCACGCCTATTGGCTCATCCTTTAACATTGATTAGTTTTCCTGGATACCTGCTCAGCGGACCGCTGTTACAGCCAGCAACAACGTGCTAGGTGAAGAGTCAGGGAGGATGGAGGACTGGCATGAACTTCATTCAGTTCTGTTTATTTTAGCAGACCAGATAGAGAGGGATAATTTACCCGTAGATACGATTTTGAATCGTTTAGATGAAGTTTTTGAAATGCTTGGGATGATCATTGCTCTTCAATGATCGATATGTCATGTACAATTCTTACGTCTGAGTAAAGGAGCAACCAATCACACAACTGGCTCCACCTTGTCTCTCTTGATTGGCAGACGAAGAAATTTTATGAAATGATGAAATACGGCATCATGAAATGATGAAATACGGCATCAAGACATGATGAAAAACAGCTATGAAATGATGAAATACGGGATCATGAAATGATGAAAAACAGCATTATGAAATAATACTGACATTGAAAAATAAAAAATATGAAATCATATAAGTAAATAATAAGTAAATATATATAACAGAATGAAATATATTTCACAATAATGAGTTGTATTTCACAATATAATTGTAACATATTTCATAATACTTTTGAACACTTTGGAGTTCCATACTTTTAAAACCCCTTGCTTTAAAAGTGACTACATGCCTAGGCTATATATTTTTACAAGCAGTGATGTGCTTTTCACCTTTTACAGCGGCAACACCAAGTCGACCAACTGTGAGAAACACGCCGCTTCTGTGCTATGTTAGCTAGCTGTAACTAGATTTAAAACGCTGTAGCTTTTGAAGTAAGTAAACAGTTTAAAAGTAGCATCCCCAAGACTGCTTAATCAACCAGTTGGAGAGTGGATTTCTTGTTCCTACATTTTGTCACACGCACTGCCTCCCGCGATTGGCAATAGGACCCGGAAGTGGTCGGTCGCGGTTCAGGAAGTATAAAAGGGGTCATTTTCCCGTGGCGCATCACCCTGTCATTGAGTCTTCCTGCCCACCTTCCGACTCTGCTCGGCTTCAACCGTGAGTACTCCGGTTATTTGGTTAATCTCCCTGATAGAGTGTGTGTCTGTTAGAACGCGGGTTCTTGTGGGAATCCTTGCTCTGCGCGTCAGAGAGTTCTTATATCAACTCGCGTGGAAAACCTGCCTACTCACGCTCTCAGCCGCATTTGGATTAACCATCACGCTATATAGGCTAACGGCTAATGCATAGCAGTCTGTTCTATCCTAACCAGATCACTGGCAGACTGTGAGCGTTCGGCATTCGGTTCACATTCTAACCAGATCACTGTCCGAATTGTGAAACAGTCCGATAGCCGCCTAACCCGGCCGCTTGAAGATTGTGAACCTCTGGCTTTCTTGTCATATCCTAACCAGATCCCTGACACATTTATATTTCTTTCCAGTTTCCAAATATCGATGTAGGTTCTAGTCTTGTAGTCAAGACCGCCTAAACCAAGACCAGAGGGTATTGAGACCAAGACAAGAACAAGACTAAGACCAAGACAGGCCGAGTCAAGACCAAGACAAAGTCAAGACGAGACCAAAAAAAAAAAAGACTCCCTTAACTTTTGTGTGCTGTTGAGGACCGACATGACGGGTACTGACTGGTCCCAAAGTCATCTGACAAAACAGCTAACGCCTCCAACAACTGTCTAAAGAATGGGAAACATGGAACTGATTTCAATTATACTTCATTTGGAGATGAAATGGTAACATCAGATTGAAGATACACAATTATAAACTTGAAACTGCATCATGTCCCATTGTAGTAGTACTAGCCAAATTACACCGTATGATATCGACTTCCCTGAAATGGATTAGGCCTGTTAAGTCAACACAACGTGATATGCAGATGTTATTTACAAGTCAGTGGTCACAATTATTTAGTCAAACAACACCATTTTAAGTAAAATACTGTAATCAAACAATATAAAGCCGTGCGCACACGTCACATGAATCAAATGCAAACTACAAATACTACATACCAATACAAACTGCACATCAAATTGTGTATTAATAAGAATAAGGACAAGTGCTTAAAAGATTCTGACATCTTGGTGTCTGCAGTGGCATGTGATTACAACACACTGCCAATGATATCAAGCCTGTTGTTCAGTAAGACAAGAACAATAGAACACAGACATTAACGACAAATAACAGATTGAAAAACTAATACAGTTAGATGAAATACTTAAAAATAGAGAGAGAGAGAGAGAGAGAACGAGAGCATCACTGTTAATAGATACTGGATCATGGATACTTTTGGCTCCAAATCTCCCGACCACTATGTTGATCTGAGACAGCAAGACCAAGACAGCGAGACCAAGACAAGACCGAGGGATCCGAGACCAAGACAAGACCAAGACCAAAGACCGTCGAGACTGTGACAAGACCAAGACCACGTAAAAGTGGTCTTAAGACCAGTCTTGAGACATCCAACTCTAGTAGATTCTCATTCGCCTAGTTCTAGAGTTCTTGAATCAAAGTAAACCATATTTCTTTTAGGTTCACCTCTCATCCACAAGGCTCCTGAACAAATTCTGAACAAAACAGTGATGGTTCAAGTGGAAGGGGTTTAACAATACATCAATCTTCATAGAGTCTATGGTCAGCGAGCCCAGAGCTTCATACATATGTCACTCGATACTGAACAGGTCTATTTTTATTAAAAGAAAAGATCGTTTACCATTTACGTATCTGGTTGAGCTCAGGTGTAAAAATATTACATATTATAGTTACTTTTTGTGCTTTGATAACACTGGAAGTGATGGTTTTAAATCAGCATGATGTATCATATTGATCTTGTTCCTGAAGTTAATCTAATCGAAATTGTATCGTTGCAGACTGTGTGACATCGTCAGGCGTCGCATCATTGTTCACTGAATCGATATAATATCGTAACATTGTGATGAAACGTGTGATTGTAGACCTCTACCTGGAACTTGATATTCTGTAGGTTTTTCAGTCCTGAAATGTCTTCAGGAACCTAAAAAGTAGTCCAATTTTCTTCAGTTCCACCACTCAAGACCACCACGTCCTGAGCAACTGAGAACCTACACAGGCATTCGGCAAATGGAAAAATAAATTAATCTCTAACGCCATACTTTGGACCCGGCGTGTTTATTTCTCTTCGCCAGGCCTGGCAGGCGGGCATTACGCATGCAGAGCGCCGTGTGGCGCGTCAGTCGCATTGATGGCGTGCCAGGCCCTGCTGGACGACTGGAGCAAGCGGCTGCTGGACGCCTTCCACCCAGCGCCGGACGCTTTCCGCCTTCAAAGCAGCTCCGGAATTCGTCTTCAAAAGGAGAGCATCGTAAGCGATTAAGCAGCGTAACGATTACGACTTTGTTCTCGCTTCGAGGATTCGTGCCAACTCGGAGACGAGGCTCGGACTCGAAGTTTATGTCTGACTAGAAGGGAATTGAGAGAAGCGAGACGTAAAGCCGTGCGACGCGCGTTGACTCTCTTCACGTCCCCTTTTGACTGGATTAAAAAAACACCCAAAATTTACCGTATGAGAGTTTATGCACCATTATAATAATTTCAAATAGGAATAATGCACATACATGAGACACATAATCGATGAGAGATGTGAAGTTGCATATTGATGTCTCATATTGATCGCCAGCTCCTGAATTTAATCGAATTGAAATTGTATTGTTGCAGACTTTGTGATATCGGCAGGCGTCGCGTCTCTGTTTGTTGAAACTTGTGATTTTATCTGTTGACTCTATACAGTATTTTATCATGATAAAGCTACGATTTACACCCTCATGCAGACGGATCGGCTCGAATAAAAAAACTAAATTTTCGTCAGTGTGCAAAAAATGAGAGTTCCTAAAGCACAAAAGAGGGTTTCTGTCAGACAGGCAGACTGCTGTATGGGGGGGGACGCATATATTAGGATGCACTTAAGATATGCTCACTCAGCACTGCTGCAGTAATCACACACACACACACACACACACACCCTAACAAGTGTGTCGGAGTCCCATTCGCTTAGAGACGTCCTGAATAGTTCCCTAGGGCCACCGCCAGTGAATGTTAATTCCACACTGCTGCTTGCAAGGAGATGCTCTTGATAATGTTTAATTGTGTGTGTGTGTGTGTGTGTGTGTGTGGCGAGACATTCCCCCCCCCGCCCGCCCGTCCATCCATCCGTCCGTCCGTCCTCCAAGGAGCCCTGGCATTTTCGTAGTCGTCCTCAGCACCTTCGCCACCGCTGCACCACATTAGTAAAATGGAGCATAACGCCCGCCTCTTTCACTCGCCCGTAATTAACGAGTTGATTATTTAAATGAGGCGCTGCTCCCCCTCAAGCGTGTAGATATCTAAACGCTAAAAGAGGCCGAGGACCTGCCTCCTCGTCCCCGATTGACTCCGATGAAGAGGCGCTGTCATGAAGGTAAGTCTCGGGATTCGAGGATGGGCTTGTAAAGATGTATCTGAGTTTCATCACGATTTAATTATTTCATTATATCGATTTATCGGATGACGATTCAACATCTGCTGATATCACATCTGCTACGACACGATTTCTGTATCGATTTCTGTGATTTCACGATATCACATGCTGATTTAACACCATCATTTTCATTCCTAACCAAGCACAAAAAGCAGCTCAAATATCATTTGACGATCGTATTCTGACATTCATATGGAAAATACGATTCTCTCTTAATAAAAATAGACTTCAGTATAAAGTGATATTACAATACATATGACGTCTGGGGCGGCACGGTGGTGCGGTGGTTAGCACTGCCGCCTCACAGCGAGAAGGTCCTGCATTCGAACCTTTCATGCTCTCCCCGTGTTCGTGTGGGTTTCCTCCGGGGGCTCCAGTTTCCTCCTACAGACTGAAAACATGCAGCATAGGTTAATTGGCGACTCTAAATTGGCCCCGTTAGGTGTGAATGTGTGTGAGATTGTGTGAGTGCGTGTGCCCTGCGGGGTGTTGGCGCCTGCCTAGGGTCGGTCCCCGCCTTCCCAGGATAGGCTCCGGTCCCCCCCAGTTGGGATTAAGCAGTTCGGATAGTGAACGAATGAAAAAAAAAATATGACGTCTGATCAACGTGTTCATTTTGGATCGGTGTTATGGGATCGTTGAATCGATGTATCAGCGTATCGTCACGGCCCTATAATCGTTGCTATTATCATCGTTAAGCCCGTAGCTTTGAACCGAAATATTAATATAAACATTATCACATCATACATATTGACAAACAAGTGCAGAGATGTCAACTTTTAAACTGCGATAACACAAACTAGCGTGGGCCGTAGCTCAGGAATAAAAATGTCAAATAATATTTTTGTAACTGGATGTGACTGGAAGTGATCAATCACTGACTTCCTGAATCGTATTAAAATCGTATCGTAGCAGACTTTGTGACATCGCCAGACATTGAATCGCCGTCCGTTAAATCGATCTATGTGACGAAACTTCGATGCATTGTTACACCCTTACCCTCGATTCCCGAGACATGCCTTGACGTCAGCATCTATTGGTCGGAATCACCCTCGCGGGGTGTCCGTGGCGACGCTGCCGACGAGGAGCGGCCTCTTTTCGCGTTTTGCTATTTGCACGCTGGAGGGGGAGCAGCGCCTCATTTAAATCAGCGTACGATATCATCTCATATCAATCTCTGGCTGAAACCAGACTTAGCGATATCAGTAGACGTTGAATCGATATAATATCGCAGGTCTTCGCAGGCCGATTGTCCGTCCATCTGTTGGTGAGCGATCTCTCCTGAGGCTCCTCTTCTCCCCTTACTGCGTTTATACCCTCCATAAATAGCAAACACTATCGGCGTCGCTGTGTTCGCCCTGTGGACGTTGGACAGGACGCGGGGATCCGATTACTTCACCGGAGCATCCTATAAAAAGGTAACGAAACCAACAAGAAACGTATGCGACTTGCAAGAGCAAGAAAGAGATCCCTATTAGAACGCCGGAGGCGGTAGAGCGGCGCGTGAAAAGCGAGCTCTGAGCCACGCCGAGGCCCCGGAGTTATGCGCACAGCGGGAAGAATTTCACTCCCGCCGATGCCCGGTCGCTTTTATTCCTTTCATTTTTTACTCCGATCTTTTCCCAGCGGCTGCACCTAATCGCGGCTTTCGAGTTACTGGTGAAATCTGTAAGCTTTAGGATAACGGTCAGGTTTAGACTTAGGTTGAGATTATGGTTAGGATGAGGATGAGTTTATGGTAGAGTTTAGGATTAAGATTAGATTCCAGTCAGGTTTAGGGTTTGAGTGAAATTATGGCTAGTTTTAGATATTTAGGACTAGGAGGAGTTTAGGGTTAGGGTGAGCTTATGGTAAAGTTTAGGATTAGAATTAAATGCTGGTGAGGTTTAGGATGAGAAGATGGTAGAGTTTAGGATTAGAATTAGGTTCTGCTCAGATTTAGGATTAGGATGAGGGTATGGGCAGGTTTAGAACTGGGTTCAGGTCATGGTTAGGATGACGATGAGTTTATGGCAAAGTTTAGGATTAGGGTTTAGGGTTTAAGTGAGATTATGACTAGTTTTAGGACTAGGATGAGATTATGGTTAGGTGTAAGGTTAAATTAAATGATTGTTAAACTGAGTAACATTATCAGGATAAGGTTCAGTTAGGGCATAGGGTGATGTAATGGTTAAATTTAAGATTGGAATGAGATTATATTTTAAGATTAGGGCTAGAATTAGACCTTGGTCACATTTAGGATTATATTATGTGTGTATATTTGTATGTGGGAGCGAGAGCGAATGGAAGAGTGAGGTTCATTGTAAAACACATTGTAAAAAAATTCTAATTTAACATTTACATGCGTTATATTATTTTACACAATATCACAATTTCCCAAATCTTAAATAACAAAGAGGCACGAGTCCATGTCTTTATTGCGGAATGTCTCTTTTTACTATCAGGCAAAACTGTTAATTTGTTGATATTGATCATTTACAATAATGTGTAAATTTACAGAAAGAAAAGGGAACTGTACATGTGATTGAGAGAGAACGTGTAATATAACAGAAGAAATACAGGCACCAAACTGCTGATACATTTTCCGTAATTTTACGGATAGTTTTTACAGTGTGCTCAGTATTTTCATTGTTTATTTTTACAAGCGATGCTGTAACAGGTGAACTGAGAACTGAATGTCCAAGTAGTCTGCTTTTTCGGCATTTGTTTCCGTCCCCGGCGTGGTTTTTCCAGCGAGAATCAGGAACGTGTGAATGGCAGTTGCTAAGGAGAAGAGCGATTTTATGATCCCGACTCTAGCGGCGTGAGATATTTCCACCTCCCACAGACAGTACGTGGGAATAAAGTCGAAGCGCACAAATTTATTCCCAAAAAGGCAAACGCCAGCTGCTGAAATAACGGAATAAATAAAAAGCGGGACGTGTCTGAAATCATACGAGGAGAAGTAATCCATGCATGCGTTTTTATCTTTTTATACAAATCTGCTGTACGTGTAGAGAGCGGGACAGCAGAGCTGTAGCAACATCTCCACCTACTGGCAGAAACACAAAACCCTGACCGAATAAAATGACCAGAGCACAGTAAGAAATGGCATTCGTGTGACCTTGTGGCTGTGAAATCCGTCCGACTCAGGGTGACATTTCAGGGAAGAAAATCTGGCCTCGTGAGATCAGACCTTATTCAAAATGTACGTCTAATTAGAATAAAACGGGAGCAGTTCATATGTAAAAAATGTACATCTCTTAAAAAAGAACACGCTTCGT
This sequence comes from Distichodus sexfasciatus, assembly GCA_032718565.1. NCBI lineage: Eukaryota > Metazoa > Chordata > Actinopteri > Characiformes > Distichodontidae > Distichodus > Distichodus sexfasciatus. Next base: position 50,621 of record JAVGVS010000827.1, read on the forward strand.
ATTACAAGTAAAATAGACGAATGGAATATTAGGGATTAATAATCATGTTTAAATTCTGTGTTTAAATATCTGATAACACAGCACTGAGAGACTCCCTTTCTTTCTGATATTTTCTCTCTTACATCATCAAAGGTGATCCTCAAACACTTCGTCCTGTAAATTCTCCCCAGGCTCCTCCAGGATCACTGAGAGACGGAGAGAGAGAAGGAGACGTGTGTGTGTGGTGATTAAAGTCTGGGTTGTGCTGAATAATATCATTACAGAAGGAGGTTAGCTGTAAACGTATGATTTAATTATGAAGCCGTTACGAACTCCCAATCCCGACTTGCGCTGTTACTAGGATTAGAGTTTAGGATTAGAATCCAGAATACAGGCTGAGAATTAGATTACAGTTAGATCTGGGGTTAAAACCAGGTTATGTCTAAATGCAGGATTATATCATTATTAGGTTTATTGTTAAATAATAAATAAATCTTCTTTTTATTTAAGAGGGCTGGGGTAAGATTGTGGCCAGGGTTAGGATTAGGATTAGAATTTTGGCTAGGTTTAAGATTAGGTTAAAATATGTAAGAGTTATGCTTGTTTTAGGATTAAGATGAGATTAAGGCTAAATTCAGGACTGTGTCATAAATAGGTTTAGGATTAAGATGAGATTATGGTCCAGTTACCAATTATGTCATAAACAGGTTTAGGATTAAGATGGGATTATGGTTAAATATAGGATTGTGTCATAGATTTAGGGTTAGGATTAAGATGGCATTACAGTTCAGTTAAATTTAAGATAATGTTATGATTGGGTTAAGGTGTAGGATTAGATTATGGTTATGTTCAGGATTAGGATTTGATTATGGTTTAAATTTAGGATCAGTATAAGATAATAGTTAGGTTTAGTATGAGGATGAGATTATGGATACATATACTGTAGGTTTATACTGCGGTCATGTTAAGAATTATGATGAGATTATTATTAGAATGAAATTATGGTTAGGTTTAGGTTTAAAATGAGATTATGGTTAGAACTAGGTTTAAAATTTGATGATGAATTATTAGATTTAGAATTAGAATGAACTCATGGTTACATTTTAGGATTAAATAATGTTTATGTTTAGATTTAGGATGAGATTATGGTATGTTTATGCTTCAGTTTAGGATTAAGTTTTGGTTTTTGGTTAAGTCTAGTGATATGTCAGACGATAATAAATGTCAAAGGAATATATTAGCAAAATCCTGATGTCACATTTACATGTGTGTGTGTTAGTGTGTGTGTGTGTGTGTGTGTGTGTACCAGTGCACTCGGGTGTGCTGTTGTGTCCAGCAGGAGGAGGGAAGCTGAGAGAGCGGCTGAAGTGTGGAATGGGGCTGTCAAGGCTGACGCTTTTCGCCCGCTTGCGACACTCGATGGCCAAACGACTGCGGCAGTCTTTATGACAGCTAACTCCACACACTGAGCGAGGGAGGGAGGGAGCGAGCGAGCGAGCGAGAGAAGGGGGAGGGAAAACAAGAAAGAGAAGTGGAGAAGGAGAGGGTGAGGTTGAGGTGAGAAAAAATTGCCACAAGCATTTCTTGTTGTGTTTCTTCAACAGCAAAATTCTTACCTTTGCATTTGTATCTCTGCTTGTAAAATCCCCACATCTGGAGGAAAGCACGTATAGATGTTAATTATTTGGCATAAAAGCATTTTTATAAAAGTGTCATTTGCACTGGGCGCAGCTTTAAAGCGTGACACACGCAGGGTTATAAAGGCAGGCCGTGAAAACCTGAGGTTTGGGTGGTTGGCAACAGGAAACATAAAGTCGGAAGTGGTGAAGACCAACACCCTCCTGCACCCTCCCACATCAACAACTCTCAGCACAACAACATCGTCTCCTCCTCGTCACCTTCAGGCTTCGGCTCGTTAACGAAACCTTCCCTTTCTCCACGTTGGAGGCAAGGTTTCAGTGCAGAGACAGGTCTCGACGTTGACCAGATAAAATACTTCTTGGATAATAAGACTGTTAGTAAATCCCAGTTTAATCCACATTAATGTAAACGGGTGGTTCTGACGTTGAAAATGCATTTAATGTGGGTGTCTATTTACGCAATGCAGCCGCGTCGTCGGACAGATTGGTTTAAAACTCATTCAATTGGACTAAAACCTGACACTGTTGACATTCATTAAGCAACATTTCAAGTAACACTTTGGCCTGGGAGCAGCTCTGTGTCTTTGATACAGCAGGAACAGGATTAGATTTAGGGTTAGAATTAGATTACAGTTAGGTTTAGGATTAGGGTGACTGTATGTTTAGGTTTAGGATTACATTATGGTCAGGTTTAGGATTTGGATGAGATTACAGTTAAATTTAGGTTTAGGGTTAGGATGAGTTTATGGTCAGGTTTAGGGTTTAGGATTTGGGATGAGATTATGGCTGGTCTTAGTATTAGGATGAGATTATAGTTAGGATTAGGATGATGTTATGGTTAGGTTTAGGACTAGGATAAAACTACAGTCAGGTTTAGGATCAAGATAAGATTATGGTTAGGATTAGGATGAGACTAAAGTTAAGATTAGGATTAGGATGAGTTTATGGTCAGGTTTAGGATTTGGGTGAGATTATGGTTAGGATTAGAATGAGATTACAATTAAATTTAGGATTAGGATGAGATTATAGATAGGATTAAGATGAAATTACAGTTAAGATTAGCATTAGCATGAGATTAGGACTAGGTTGAGATTATTATTGTTCAGGATTAGGACTAGGTTGAGATCATGGTCAGGTTCAGGATTAGGGTCAAATTATGGTTTAGTTTATGGTTTATAGGTTTAGAGATTCAATTAGATTATGGCTAGTTGTAGAATTAGGATGAGATTATGGTTAGAGTTAGGGTTAAATTATGGTTAAATTTAGTAATATTATTAGGATAAGCTTCAGTTTAGGATTAAATTATGGTTAGATTTAGGATCAGAATGAGATGAGTGTCCTTCCAGTGCATCATTTTCACCCAAGCGATTGCAATCAAACCATATTCCAGCCTAACTGAATGAGTTTAGGTCTGAGTAAAAATGTCCTTGATCAAAACTAGATTAAAACACAAAACAGAAATCTGACTAAAACTAATATGCAATTTCGTATGAAGACGAAGGCTGCGTTCAAACTGACTCACGTTGCCCAGCCCTAATTCTTTCTCTGCTCTATTAATTTGTGTGTGTGTGTGTGTATGTGTTGTACTAACGATGCCCGAGCAGTGCTGGCAGGCGGTGGGCTTGATGCAGTTTGTGGCGGTAAACGTGTGTACGAAGCCCATCTTGCAGTTGAGCGAGGCGCTGGCTTTGGTGAAGTACTCCATCATCTCCTCTCGGCTAATTTTGCCGTCCCTTCGGGGAGAAAAAGAGGGAGCAGAAAGAACGAATTAGTGCAGCGTGAGCTCCAACATTCCCAGACCGTGAGGGCAGTTAGGCCGGACTCGGTGCCTGACTCACCGGTTTTGGTCCAGATCGTCAAACTTGCTGAGGTAGGGGAAGTTGTTCCTGATGGTCTCGAACTCTCGTTGGGAAATGTAGTCGTCCCCGTCCGTGTCGAAATTTTTAAACACAGACTGAAACATATATAAAGACCCTGATCCCTGCACTTAAGTAGATTCCTTAAAGAAAACAGCTTCAATAGAAGTTAAGAGGTCCTAGTTAGTAAGGCACTTGAGTCAGATTTGAACAGTACTTATGTACTAAAAGAGACTGAAACCCATATTTAAGTAAAAGTAAAGAAACTGACTCAATAAAAGTCAATATGTGTTCCATTAGAGTACCGCTTCAGTAAAAGTACTACAGTGTCTGAACTGAAACGTACTTAAGCTCTTAAAGTAAACATTTAAAGGAAATTCCTTCAGAAGCAGTTAAGTCTTCTATTAGAAAACTATTTACATAAAAGTACTAAAGTATCTGATATGGACATAACTTAAGTACTAAAAGAGAGACTGAAACTCATACTTAAGTAAAAGTAATGATTTCTTAATGAAAGTCAAATTAAATTCTCCTTACTTTTAAAGAAAATGACTTGCATTAGAACACCACTTGAGAGGTACTAAAGCATCTGATATGAACCGTACTTAGGTACTTTTAAATTACTTTCATATCAAATGAAAATCCTACTTAAGTAAAAGTAAAAATTCCTTACTTCTGAAGAAAATGACTACAGTAGTCTTCCATTCGAACATCACTTGAGTAAAAGTGCTAAAGTATCTGATATGAACAGAACCTTAGCACTAAAAAGGAGACTGAAACTCATACTTAAGTAAGTTTTAAATCCAGTAAAAGTTAAAGGGTGCCCATTAGAACACCATTTGAGTAGAAGAATTACATTATCTGATATGAACAGCACTTAAGTACTAAGAGAGACTGAAACTTGAACTTAATTCAAATAAAAGAAGGTCTTCCATTAGAAAACTAGAGTAAAAGTACTAAAGTATCAGATATGAACAGTACTTAAGTATTAAAAATAAAGACTGAAACTCATATATCATACTTAAGTGAAAAGCAGTGATCCTTTACAAAGAAAATGACTCCAGTAGAAGTTAAAAGTCTTCCATTAGAACACAACTTGAGGTAAATATACTGAAGTATCTGATATGAACAGAGCTTAAGTACTAAAAGTGAGACTTAAACCCATAGTTAAGTAAAAGTAGAGATTCTGTTATTAAAAATTTAACTCCAGTTAAAGATAAAAGTTGCTCATTAGAATACATGTATAAAGTATTAAAGTAAACAATATTTGACATGAACAGTACTGAGAGACTGCAAGTCATACTTAAGTAAAAGCAAAGATTCCTTACAAAGAAAATGACTCAAGTAGAAGGTAAAAGCCTTCCATTAGAACACAACTTGAGTATTTTGTTGGATTTCGAAGAACGTTGTGAATGTGACAGAATTTGGTAAAAAGTATGCCATTATAACTGTAGTGAAGTAGAGAGTAAACGCTGCTCAAACGGACAACTCAGTCTGAGCAGAAAGTCCTCAAAATAAGACTTAACTACAGTTCTAAAGTACGGTTACTCCAGTACTGTTCTCCACAGCTGTTAAGTTGGAGTAGAAAGTAGTTATTAGGTAAAGAATGGAACAGCTCTTGTGCTTGTAAATGACACGTATACGAACAGAAAAATAACAATACCTCCACCATCTTCTCAATGTGCTTATTAATGATGGCAGGATCAGGCTTGGCTTTGACTGAAGACGCCCACTGCTCGATCAGAGGAGACTGCGGCTTACAGCTGGATGACTAATAAGCCGGGAACAGCAGAAAAAAACAATGGCGTTAATACGGGAGAAGAAAAAGAGACCCTGACGCTGATGGAGCGGAGTAAGTGACGGCTGTCTGGAGAGCGGAGAGCGTAATTGTGGCGTACGAGTCAAAGTTCTTAGCCGTAAGTTCAAAGTAAGTGGATTACACAATCCAAATCAGCACATTAACGTGTCACATTTGGGTGGTAAAGCTGGCGTCGGGGGCGTTCCGTCACCGCTCTCTGATTGCTGCTTTTGTGGAGACGGCGTTTTGGAGGGAGAGAGGGGGAAAAACACACTCACGGATAATCTCCGGCTGCGTGGTTCTCTCTGCAGGGAGAGCTGGTAGATTTCATCCTCCGAGTAGTACTGGTCCAGAGATACCTAAAGTCTCACACACACACACGCACAGCGGTTTTTAAAGTAGGCACTGGGATATTTGCGTTGTAGGAGAACAGACCCTACATGTGGAGGCAAAACAGATTATTTGTTTGTGGAAAACTGCATTTGGAAGTGCACTCTGACTGTGTGTGTATTTGATAAATAATTCTGCTCTGTGTAGATTACGTGTGTAGATCAACAGAGAGAACAGCTCTACACTGATGGTACAGCATTAAAATATGAACGGACGGACGGATAGAAGAAAGGATAAATAGATAGACAGATGGACAGAAAGAAAGATAGATAGATAGATAAAAGGATGGATGGATGGATAAATAGATGGATGTATGGAAGGATGCACAGATAGATAGAAAGATAGAGAGAGAGAGAGAGAGAGAGAGAGAGAGAGAGAAGGATGGATGGATGGATGGATGGATGGATGGATAAATAGATAGACAGATGGACGGATAGATAGATAGATAGATAGATAGATAGATAGATAGATAGATAGATAGATAGATAGATAGATGGATGGATGGATGGATGGACGGACGGACGGACGGACGGACGGACGGACGGACAGACAGACAGACAGACAGACAGATAGACAGATAGATAGATAGGTAGATAGATAGATAGATGGATGGATAAATAGATAGACGGATGGATGCATAGATAGATAGATAGATAGATAGATAGATAGATAGATAGATAGATAGATAGATAGCAGACAGATGGACAGATAGATAGATAGATAGATAGATAGATAGATAGATAGATAGATAGATAGATAGAAGGATGGATGGATGGATAAATCGATATGACGGACGGATTTTGGATGGATGGATAGCTAGATAGATAGATAGATAGATAGATAGAAGGATGAATGGATGGATGGATGAATAAATAGACGGATAGATAGATAGATAGACAGACAGACAGACAGACAGACAGATAGATAGATAGATAGATAGATAGATAGAAGGATGGATGGATGGATAAATAGATAGATGGATGGATGGATGGATGGATGGATAGCTAGATAGATAGATAGATAGATAGATAGATAGATAGATAGATAGATAGATAGATAGAAGGATGGATGGATGAATAAATAGATAGACGGATGGATGGATGGATGGATGGATGGATAGCTAGATAGCTAGGTAGATAGATAGATAGATAGGATGGATGGATGGATGACTCACGATGAGCAGGTTGAGGAGGTCGTGGTTGGCGCCGACAATGGAAGGCGCGTGTTTTGCAGCACCAGGTCAGCTCCTGCAGGATTTGCAGAGCTGCTGTTTTGGTCAGGCGACCTGGTCCTGTCCGCTGACCGGTTCAGTCAAGGCAGCGCACGGCGTATCAGGTCTTCAGGTGCACGCCCAGCACGTAAAGCGGCTCGAGCACTGGCGCAGAAGCGGCGATGTAGCGGTTGTAGTTACTGCACGACGTTACCAGTATTCCAGCAGTCTGGCCCAACAGCTGTTAACACACGTTGTCAGGGCGGGCAGGGCGGGAGATCGACTTTCAACATCCTGAAACAGCATAAGATGAGGCGTCCTAATTGTTCCTGTCTGAAGCGACTGGATCTCGTGTCATGATAACTGAGTATCTCCACGACAGTGTTACTCGGAGACAATACTGGAGACAGAAGGTGGAGCCTGGGGACGGTACCTTGCTCATGAGTTCTTCAGTGGTACCTTTTTACCGCCTGGGACTTGGCAACCTTCCACCATTGTAACAACTTTTCAATCATTAAGCACCACCAGCTGCCCCAGACAATAACTGTGCATCTGACTGGTTCATTTTTGCATAGATGGGATGAAGGATTTGAAAGAACTGACAGCCAGAGAAACAGGGCACATAGAAGGATGGATGGCGATGGGTAGATATAAATAACGATAGATTAACAGATGGAAACTGGTGGAAACCCGTAAGAAGGAATGACACACAGGTGGTTTATGCCCAGGCACTGCGCCAGATTACACGTGACGCCTCAAACAGGTTAAAAATGGATTGAAATCCAGCTGATGCGGCGCGTGGCGAATGGGAGAAGGTGCTGTTCTGGCGCGGTGGGATTACATATGCGGATGCGAATGGGCGAAGAGGTTGCGGTTCATCTTTTGCCGCTGCCCACCAGCGCCTAAGTGTTCTTCAGCCTGAGATGGAACTGAAATACCAGACTGCACCACCGGCCTATCATGAAGTTCAGCAGCTGCAGTAACCTTCAACATTGACACACACACACACGCAATTATAGCGGCGGTTTGGTGTGGGCGATGGCAGTGGTTTTTGATGGTGGGTGGAGTGGTTTTTGATGGGTGGTGAGTGGGTTTGATGGGTGGGTGAGTGGGTTTGATGGTGGGTGGGTGGGTGGTTTGATGGTGGGTGGGTGGGTGTTGATGAATGGGTGGATGGATGGATCGTGAGTTAGGTAGATGGGTGGGTGGGTTGGTGTGTGATAGATGGATGGGTGGGTGACGGTGGGTGGGTTGATGGCTGGTGGCTGGATGGACAGGATGGATGGATGGATGGATGGTAGGTGGTCGGTGGGTGGGTTGATGGTTGCGGTTGGTGTGTGTAGACAGATGGATGGGTGGTGGGTGGACGGTGGTGGGGTTGATGGCTGGTGGGTTGGTGTAGATAGATGATGGGTGGTGAGGACGGGTGGGTGGGGTTGATAGTTGCGGGGTTGATGGCTGGATGGTTGATGGACAGGAGGATGGATGGATGGGTGGTGGTGGACGTGTGGGTGGGTTGATGGCTGTGGGTTGATGACAGGGGATGGATGGGTGGTGGGTGGTCGCAGGGTTGATGGTTGGTGGTTGGTGTAGACAGAGGATGGGTGGTGGGTGGACGTGTGGGTGGGGTTGATGGCTGGGTGGGGTTGATGGCTGGTGGGTTGATGGACAGGGGATGGATGGATGGGTGGTGGGTGGACGGTGGGTGGGGTTGATGGCTGGGTGGGGTTGATGGCAGGGATGGATGGATGGGTGGTGGCCGGTGGGTGGGATGAGAAGGATGGTAGGGGTAACAGAAGATAGCCATAAATATGATAGATAGACAGATAGCAGACGAGGATGATCGTGGTAGTGACCTGTGCGACGGTGATGAAGTCGGTGATGACGGTGGCTCTCTGCTGGGCCGAGCGCTCTACTCAGCACTACTATCTGACCCAGTGAGACGCTTGCTGAAGAGCTGCGATGAAGCGCTTCCAGCACTGGAGCCCTTCCACCGGTGGCAGCCAAGATCACGGTTGTAGAAGTCCTGAACTGGAATTACATCCATTTGCCACAACAGCCTACTCAAACTTGGCACCGCTGTGAACCTCGAGATCGGTTCACTGGTTGTGGTAACTGAGTGCTGTGTTTAATTCACTTTTTTAAACCAATTACAGTTCCAATTACTTCTAAAAACTGCAATCATAATGCAGTGAGATTACACTAGTACCGTAAATAAACTGCAGAAGTTTGATCAGTAAGTAAAAATACAAAGGACCAGTTTCAATTAGAGTGGAAAAGTGGCTTTGGAGTCACATTCCTCACCATAACACATGATAACAAAAAGCTTGTTTTAATCATAATTACTGGAGGTAATGATTTCTCACTCACAGAGCACAAAAAAATCTGAATAAAACGCCAGTCGTAATATCTGCCTACAAAAGAGGTGAGCCAATAAAAACATAAAATGGAAGGAGGATGACAATTCTCACATTTTTAATAGACGTTCCTCCTTTCTCTCCTGTGCTATGAGAAGTCTGAAATGATTACTGTATATAACGCCATGGTTCTTGTTGTTTCTAACGTCACTACTCCAGTGATTAAAGTTTTATTTGAGAGTGGCTTTGCTGCTTAATTTGGATCAACAGGATCCAGCGCTCTTGAGAACCTAGAATTAAAGGAGAACTCCGATTTCCAAAGCCCGCACGTAATCAAGCTCACACCTGGCGTTAAGACGCGATGAGTCACGATAATATTTTGACTTCCATCGCTCACGGAGAACAGGGAATCAAACCTGCAATTTTCAAGACAGCTTTCAAGTCAACAACATGAAATTATATCCAAACTTCAAGCCAAACTGTCAAAGTTACTTATAGGACGAGTAGAAGTATACGCACTCACTTCAGTAACTGCGAGATTTTCCCACAGCCTCTTCTGCTCCTGCACTCTCTCTCATTCCAACTTAAAAAGCATGAGTGACATCAAACTTCCAGAAGCTTAACACAAATGAAAATGAACTCTCCTCTCCTAATACTTTCACTATAAACACAGATCTTCACCCATAAATTCTGCTTAATTTAAAATTTGCATAAAAGTCTTGATGATATTAATTCCACCACACCTTAAAACACGTTGCTACTAGCCAGAAACCCAAAAATTGGATCCAAATTGCCTGGAGGAAAAACACATCTCACTTAATTTACTTCCTGTCCGTAGAAACGACGGCTTTGCGGAAATATTTTTCAATGTTTAATTGCAAAGGAAAATTGTTGGTTGATTTAGTATTAGAGATTTTAAAAGTACCAAAAATTAAAAGAGATAAATACATAAACAACTAAATTATTAAAGATCTCATGAATGATTTAAAGTGAGAAAACAAAGATAATTCATTACTTAAAATGTGTCATTAATTATTTAAATGGAAAATAAAACATGAATAATTAAATAATTAAACCTGACATGAATTATATAAATTAGAAATAAAAAATATTGTTAATTAATTAATTAAATGTCAAATTATCTAAAATCAAGAATAAAACATTAACTAATTAAATGATGGATAATTATTTCAACTTATTTTATTTCTTATTAGCTTACCTGGGACTCTTTATCAAGGCCTAAATTCTGATAAATACATCAATAATTAAATGTGTTATAAATTAGATAAACTGGGAAATAAAAAACTATTAGTTCATTAAATGTGGCATGAAATAAAAAAAACATAATTTAAAGGAAATTTTCATTGATATTTCATTTGGATTACAGCCTAAATCACTGTTGTATTGTTGCTGTGCTCGAAGTCTTTACCAGGATCTTTGCAGAAGGACTGTGCCTCCATGTAGGTGGGAGTACTGCCAGAGTTTCAGCTGGCCCAGGTGGTTTAACAGCAGCGACGCCTTGTTTCTGACCGCTGACGCACTGTCGCCCACTGTGACGCGATGGTTTGAAAGAGACCAGCGAGCGCCAGCATTCATTACTGCTCCAATTTTACATTTACATTTTGTCATACAGACAATCAGTGTTTCTATATGACCGCTAAATATGAGAGTAAAAAATTATTACAAATGATAAAACAAGAAAAATACCTGAAGTGAGGTGTAGAAGAAACATGCATCCATAAAATATACAAATGTTTAAAATTTGAATATGGGCGCAGTGTTGTGGAGTAAAATTAGTACTAACTAAACGACTTTTATCAGTAGCAAAACACCTTTTAAAACACTAGCTTAGTAAATATGTTTTTAAAAATGTCGTTGTTTCAATTCAATTTTAGAGACAATATCATATATGCTACTTCTTAATAACAACTATCATATCAAATCACAAAAAGTTATTCAATATGAGCCTGACTGCACGCACACGCCGTTTCCATGTCGGCGAGGAGGCCAGGCTCACGCCACTTCTGCTCCAGCAGCCAAGCAGCCCAGGCTATGGATCTGTTCAGCCAGCTCCGGGTTCAGGTCAAACTCGGCCGGGAACTCACTCACCCAGTACCTGCAGAACAGACAGGGAGAGAGAAGAGGGAGAGATGGAAGAGGGAGAAGGAAGTAGAGAAGGGTGGGGAGGAGAGAACTAATGAGGAGGAACTGATAAGAGAGTTTGAGGAGGGCAAAAATGAGGAGGACCACGACAGAAGGATGGAGGAAGGAAGGAAAGAACAAAAGTAAAGGGGAAGTGGGAGGGGAATGAGAGCTAGAGAGAGAGGAACAAAAGCAGAGAAAAAGTGGTGGAGAGGAGAGAGAGAGAGAGAGAGAGAGAGGGGTAAAGAATAAGAAAGCGAGAGGCGGGAAAGAGCGAGGGAGGAAGGGAAGGAGGTAAAGGATGAGGAAGAGAGGGAAAGGCAAGAGAGAGGGAAAGAGGGGAGGAGTAGGGAGGAAAGAAAGAGAGAAAGGAGTGGAGAGAGGAAGTGTATAGAAGAGAGAGAGGGAAAAGGCAAGACGGGATGCAAGGCAAGAGAGAATTCAAAAGAGAGAGAGATAGTAAGTTAACAGATTTCAGACTGTTGTATTGTAGGACTTAAGGCTAAATACATTCCCTGTTGAAACTAGTCTTCACCTGCACCAGCACCGGGCGCTTAAAAACCCACTCATTGCTGACAAACACATCTGAACCTCATCATCATTATTTATATTCCTCCCATGCTGTGTTTTTCATTTGTCTGCCTGTGAAGGGTGTGGAGGCAGACGTTGATCTACTCAGACGAGGCATGTGACTGATATCATATGAGCAGTTTCCTTTTGAGACCTGTCGTGTCGTTAGGATAATTCTTCTGTTGTAAATCGTTCCAAATCAACAGAATAAACACTGACGGCAGAATAATCTGTCACAATGCCAACTGTCTCTTCCCGTAGTGAAATGAGTGATTATTTGTCATTGTAAACACAGCACAGCACACAGTCACCCACAACCAAATGTGACCTCTTTTGAGTTATGCCACACATTTATGATATTAAGTAGAAATTTTGAGATATAAAGTTGTTATTTGACACAGCCAAGATGAGATATAGTTGTTATTTTGAGATAAGTTGTTATTTACATACTAATGTTATTTTGGAGGATATAAAAGCTGTTATTATGAGTATGTTGAAAGATGTTGTTATTTGATAGATAGCAAAGTTGTTATTTAGAGATACTAGAAGGTATTTTGAGATTACAGTCAGTTTGAGATACTAGGTTATTATTTTGAGATATAAAGTCGTTATTTTGAGATACTAGGTCGTTATTTTGAGATATAAAGTTGTTATTTTGAGATATAAAGTTGTTATTTTGGAGATATAAAAGCCGCTTATTTGAGATACTAGGGTTGTTATTTTGAGATATAAAGTTATTTGAGACACGGTATCATATTTAGAGATTGTTGTTATTTTGAGATATAAAATGTTATTTTGAGATTTAAAGTTATTTTGAGATATTTAGTAGAAATTTTGAGTTATGTCATTACTTTGCGATATTAAGTAGAAATTTTGAGATATAAAGTCATTATTTTGAGATACTAGGTCGTTATTTTGAGATTTAAAGTTGTTATTTTGAGATTTAAAGTTGTTATTTTGAAATATTTAGTAGAAATTTTGAGATTTAAAGTCGTTATTTTGAAATATTTAGTAGAAATTTTGAGATAAGGTGTTATTTCGAGATACAGTTGTTATTTTGAGATATAAAAAGAAGTTATTTTGGAGATATAAAGCCATTAGAGATATAAAAAGAAGTTATTTGAGATATAAAAGCCTGTTATTTTGAGATATAAAGTTGTTATCTTTATATACTTAGGCCTGGTTTTGAGATATAAAGTTGCTATTTTGGAGATATGTGTTGTTATTTTGAGATACTAGGTCGCTATTGATATATAAAGTCATATTTTGAGATATAAAGTTATTTTGAGATACTAGGTCGTTATTTTGATATATAAAGTCAAGTATTTTGATATATAAAGTCGTTATTTAGATATATAAAGTTGTTATTTTGAGATATGTGTTGTTATTTTAGAAAAATATAAAACATTATTTTGGAGATACTAGGTCGTTATTTTGATATATAAAGTCATATTTTGAGATATAAAGTTATTTTGAGATATAAAGTTATATTTTGAAATATAAAGTCATTATTTTGAGATACTTAATGTTATTTATATATAAAGTCGTTATTTTAGATATAAAGTTGTTATTTTGAGATGAAGGTGTTGTTATTTTGAAATATAAAGTCGTTATTTTGAGATACTAGGTCGTTATTTTGATATATAAAGTCGTTATTTTGAGATATAAAGTTATTATTTTGAGATACTAGGTCGTTTTTTGAGATGTCGTTATTTTGAGATATGTGTTGTTATTTCTGAGATATAAAGTCATTATTTTGGATACTAGGTCATAGGTTTTTGAGATTTAAAGTTATTTTGTGAAATTCAGCAGAAATTTTGAGATATAAAGTCGTTATTTTAAGATACTAGGTCATTATTTTGAGATTTAAAGTTATTTTGATATATAAAGCAGTTATTTTGAGATATAAAGTCATTATTTTGAGATACTATGTTGTTACTTTGAGATTTAAAGTCGTTATTTTGATATATGTAAAGTTAAGTGTTTTTGAGATATAAAGTCATTATTTTGAGATACTAGGTCAAAAAAGTTATTTTGAGATATAAAGTCATATTTTGAGATACTAGGTTGTCATTTTGAGATACTAAGTTGTTATTTTGAGATAAGTCATTATTCTGAGATAACTAAGTCGTTATTTTGAGTTATAAAAGTCGTTATTTTGAGGACGAAAAGTTGTTATTTGAGATATAAAGTTGTTATTTTGGAGATATTTTAGGTCGTTATTTTGATATATAAAGTCGTTATTTTGAGATATAAAGTCATTTATTTTTTAGATATATAAAGTCATTATTTGAGATACTAGGTCGTTATTTTGAGATTTAAAGTTATTTTGCGAAATTCAGCAGAAATTTTGAGATATAAAGTCGTTATTTTAAGATACTAGGTCATTATTTTGAGATTTGTTATTTTGATATATAAAGTAGTTATTTTGAGATATAAAGTCATTATTTTGAGATACTATGTTGTTATTTTGAGATTTAAAGTCGTTATTTTGATATATAAAGTTGTTATTTTGAGATATAAAGTCATTATTTTGAGATACTTAGGTCGCTATTTTTAGATATAAAGTCGTTATTTTGAGATACTAGGGTTGTCATTTTGAGATTTCAAAGTTGTTATTTTGAGATACTAGGTCGTTATTTCTTGATATATATAAAAGTCAATGTTATTTTGAGATACTAGGTTGTTATTTTGAGATTTAAAGGTTATTTTGAGATATAAATATATTTTGAGATTTAAATTCGTTATTTTGAGATAAAGTAGAAATTTTGAGATATTAGGTCGTTATTTTGAGATATAAAGTTAAAATATTTTGAGATGCTATGACCAAACTATTCTTGATAACCAACCCATTTGATACTGTATAGTATAAGAATAGATGACAGAGTAGTTCATGCTTTCTGTGTTCATATCATACAGCAGTGCAGTGTTATTCCAGATCAGGAAAAGTGTATGGTATAAGTTCATTTTAGTCATTAAAGACGCGACTTGACTTGACGGGCAAGCGGAAATACGTCTGCCTGTCGATCCCAAACGCCAATGCTACTGAATCGTCCATATAAAATCCTGCAAACCCCAGGATTAAACAGTCTGACTCTCACTCTGCACTTCAACTTAGAGCTTGCATGAAACTTTTCAAAATTCCACCAGACCAACCAGCAGGAGGTTTCAACTTCAGCTGAATATATAAGTTCCAAAATCTTCCAGGACTCTTACACACACCTTTCAAAGTGCATGAGCTCAACTCTGCTGGGCGCTTTTTTCTTGGGAGTTTTTTCCACTCTGTTGCGCTTTTAAAAATTGCCTGGTACACTTTCCACAAGCATCCTGACATTCACCAACGTTTATTATTTAAGATTTGTTCTCAGGTAAAAAGCAAGACACCGGCGTGGTTCTGCACTTGGAAGGATACATCACTTGTCTAAGAGTTTTTGGCCAGGTCGGGTGGAGGAGAGATACCAGGATGTGATCATCAGGATCATCCTCACCAGAGAGTTGTCCTTTAGCGCACCTTCTTCGTCTGACAGGGAACAAGAGAGAATTTACCTGTACAGCATTTTTAGGGTCAACTTTAAAAAATATTAACTATAAAATAAACTTCTAAAACTTTACATAAGCTCAAACTAGGTGTTGAAAATGAAAATGTACCTAGTTGCGGAGGCTCAGTAGTAATACTGTATGTGCAAATTTTCAGTCAAGTGGGAGAAAGACTACACTACAATCCTGGAATGTGAACTGTGTATTCCAGACACTCTAGAATATAAATACTGTAGTACGTGTAGTATTCGTAGTATTCATACAAGTATATAAGAACTTGTAGTATTTATATATCACATTATATACTTTATATACTACATGTAGTATTTGTAGTATTTATTGTAGTACATATTTAGTATTAATATAGATTATTAGTTACTGTTATTTCAAAGTATTTAATTACAGTTCAATATTTCAATTATTCCAAATTGTAATGTGTTACACGACTCCTGGATTATTTTTGAGTTACGCACCAAAAAAGTTTGAAAGTAGTGACATTGTAAAAACTTTCAAAAATGTAGTTTACTGCAGTTCATTTCCATACATGTATACGCTAAACACTCTGTAGGAAACAGCGACTACACTATATTTCTTTGGTAAAAGGTCACCTTGTACAGATTGTTTTATTAAACTAAAACAGCGCTTAAATTTCTGGTTAAATTGCCACTGAATATGTAATATATGTAATATGAAATATGTGTGAAAATTTATCAGTAACACCTACATTACCGTGTTACAGCAAATGACTTGTAAAGTGCGTGTGTGAATACCGCTGACCGAACGCTGCGATGCAGGCTTCCACCAGCTCGTCCACGCTGGCTGACTGATCCGAAAGTGCTTCCATCCTTCCTCCTCCTCTTCCTCTCCTCCGGACCCCAGTTCTCGCTCGATTCGCTGTGCTTGGCTTTGATCCTCTTCTGCTCTGCAGATACGGCCAAGCTCCTGAGTCGAGGCAAACATCGGAATTAACAGAGACTCTCTCATCAAACCAGCTCTGTCCTGTCCTTCTCATGACCACAACACAACACGCCACACAGATCAAAATATATCATAAAAATGTAGAAATGCAAAACAATGCATATAACTAATCAATATAATTTAATATAGAATTACATGATATACTGAGATACAATATGTAGTGTAATATAATGTCCTTTCATACATTGTCTACCTGCGTGAGCAGCTTTTTCATTTCAAATATCTTTTACTGAGATCAGACCAGAAGCCATATTTGAGAAGCAGTGTGAAATTTATGAATCTATGTTTCAAAATTCATGCATGAAAAGCGTATAATATCATCTGTAATATTACACTAATACTGCTTTTAAATATAAAGCATTGTAGTCGGAATTATTACGACTATTAGACTTACCTTCGGGTTGAAAATGGCGGTTGAAAGACGATGTACTAAGAAGAAAAAGTCCAAAAATTCTAGCAGTGTGTGTGTGAGAGAATGTGTGAGAGAGTGTGTGACCGAGGGGCTGAGGGTTGAGGTTGGTTCTGACTACAGCTGTATTTTGTACTCGTTTCCTGTTGGTTGTGAAATGTACCATCATGCATTTCCCCAGTTATTAACAGAAGGGTTCGACCCATTTTTTCCTCATACGTTCTTTATGCTGCTGAGGCGAAAGAAAATGTGAAGAAGGCTCATCACTCACTTGCAGCTCTAAGTAGGGGAAATAAGTGATTATTTGTCACTGTGAACACACCACAGCACAGCACAACACAACCAAATGTGACCCCATTTGACCCATCCGTCTGAAGGAGCAGTGGGCAGCTAACAAGGGGAACGCCGGAGAGCAGTGCTTGAGGAGGGTAGCTTGCTCATGAGTACCTCAGTGGTAACTTCAAACCTGCGACCTTCTGATCACGGGGCAACACCTACCGTTACGCCACCAACTGCCCCAATCTACAATCTGATTTTAATGTTCCTTACTTTCATCTAATTTAGACGAGACAAGTGGAGATGAAGTGAAATCAAATACTGATATTTAAAGTAGAAAATGGCATTCAGATTCAGAATTCTCAATCCCTAAATCTCCACAGACACTTTTTCTTCTCACCAAACGGAGGAACAATTTAAATACACTTATGTTGTGCTTTGACTTTCCCATTGTTAGCATCTTCTTTCACACTTGTGCTGTTTGGCTTTTTCAGCTTTTTCATTCTCGTGTTCCCTGTATTTGGGGAACTGTGCGGTTTATGTTCATTTCAGCATGAATCTTTGATTACTCTATATACTCTGAATATATACATTTTAATAACAATGCTAGAAGGGCAGAATTGACCTGGATCTGGGCTTTGGGCTCTGTATTTATTAGCATTTTCTAAGCAGGTTCCAGTTGCTGCAGCCTCGCCTCTTTCTGGCTGGTGTTGAGGAACTGGCTTCATAATAAAAAAAGCACATTTCAGTAAAAAAAAAATGCAGGTCAGGTAAAATGAAAATAATCAGGCATCAATGAATATGGATTAAATGTTTCAGAAGAAGTCGAGTTATTTGATTAAAATAAAATTCGGAATAAATATCAGAAACAATTTTGTAACCTTGGTGATTTCTGTCTGTTCTGCTGTTTTAATAAAATATTAAATCTAATAAAATATTAGACACTGAATGTATATAATAAATATTAATATATAAATACAATAGTATAATAGACTAGATTTAGTTTCATCAATAATTCCAATATGTATTCTGATATGATTCCAATATCCCTAACATACTGTATGTGGTACTGAGATGCTATTGAGTTTATGACCACTATTTTGAGTCGATGTTATGGCTGAGGTATACTGTATATATACTTGCACACACACACACCTCAGCCATAACATCACCAGAAATGAATAAGTGATTATTATTTATTACAATGACATTCAAGTAAGTGAAGATTCTGTTTCGAAACATTATTTTTTAAATGGATGTACTTAATAATAATAATAATAATAATAATACACACCAACAACTTTAGATCCTCTCTGAGGGCTCCTACCACACACATACACACACGCACACCCACTCACCCACCCACCCACACACACACACACATCCACACACACCCACCCACACACAGACACACACAATCGCAGAGATCTGCAGAGAAGCAGAGACTTCATCTGCAGTGTCATAGGTCACAGACGGCTATGTCTTCCAGCGTAGTCAAGGCAGGACGTGAAGCTGCCTCCGCCGACATTCACAAGGCATGTCGCTCAAATATCACGCCTTTGGGACGGGTCACGTTATTAATGTCTCTTCTGATACTAAAGGTTTTACACTCTTGACTGCTTTTCCTGACGGGGCGGGCTATATGCTGCTGGGAAATGGAGTTCCACGGGTCTATTCAGAAAGCCATATCAAATATCACACAACTCTTACTTACAGAATCTTAGCTCTTAGTAAGCTTTAGTTTTTATATTTTATTGTTATTTCACTCCGAACTCTCAAAAATACTTGTTTATGTATTGATTTACATGCAGGCTCTATTTCAAACTTTGTTCTCACGCATAAACCAGACATGAATTGAAATATAATGTATATATAAGATTTATATATTTAATAAATATATTTAAGAAATATTATTAAAATTACATTATAGTTTTAAATATTATTTTATGTTGGGTAAATGTAGAGCCAAAACTTGTTTAATCTTTTAATCTTATTTAATCTTCATTTAAATTTGTATTATCTCGTTAAATTATAATCATGAAACTGGCCCTGCCCCTTATTAATATTAATACAGTTGAGTTTTAACGGGTCGAGGGACTACTCCATGGCGTTGTGTTGTCACTTTGGCCTGCCCCCTTATTAATATTATTAATGAGTCTAAATTTCATGGGTCCGACAAGACCACCACCACCACTGTATGCTAAGGGCTGTCGTTTTGGCTCCGCCTCTTATTAATATTAATGAGTCTAAATTTGCTGGTCCGAGGTATTACCACCACTGATGCTGGCGCTGTTTCTTTGGTTCCGCCCCTTATTAATACACGAGTCTGAATTCTTAAGGGTCCGGAGGTATCACCACCACCGGTGTTGTGTTGTCTACTTGGCCCCGCCCCCCCTGGTTGGCTGATTAATATGCCTTAATTTGAACGGACGGAGCGTAGTTCAGGCGTTGCGCTGTCTCATTGGTTCCGCCCCCTCATGAATATTAATACGGGTGAGTTTAAATGGGCGGAGCAGCGTTAGGCGCGGCGGCGTCCCGGTAAGCAGCGCAGTGTGTAACTCTCTCGCAGCAAGCGTCTCTCACACACACACACACACATAGACTCACACACACACACACACACACATAGACTCACACACACAGACACACACACACGGCAGCATGTTCAAAGCCTCTGTCCGACCACGACAAGCGGAAGCAGATCTCGGTGCGCGGCCTGGCCGGGGTGGAGAACGTCACGGATCTGAAGAAGAACTTCAACCGGCACCTGCACTTCACCCTGGTCAAGGACCGCAATGTGGCCACCAAGCGGGATTACTACTTCGCGCTGGCCAACACGGTGCGCGACCACCTGGTGGGGAGATGGATCCGAACCCAGCAGTACTACTACGAGAAGGACCCCAAGGTAAACTCCACACAAGACCACAAGACCCCCACATACACCAACCAAAGCCAAAGTTATCTCAAGCACTGCATGATAAAACCCCACGCGCATTTAATAATGTTATTCTTATCAATCACATGGAAGTGGATATAAATTAAGACAAATAATAATTAATATATTAAATAATATACTAATATCATATTAAAGTATATTATCATAATATATTAAATAATATACTAATTACTGTTAGTATATAACATGATAATAAGTATAATATTTAATCCAAGTAGTATATTACATAATAATAAGCATATTAAGTAATAAAGTGATGCTTTTCAGTCTACAAATTGTGATTTGTCCTCAATATAATTATTATACATTTTAATTCTGTTCATCTACAAGTTTTACACAAATCCACAATAATTTCAAATTATGTTAAAAGAACCCAGAGCCCAGTCCTACGCAGCAATAAACAATAAAAACTCATTTTAATAAAACAAGATTATTTTACTAATAATATTCCTTTCAACAATAAACAAGTAACAATGAAAAATGTGTGGTTATTTTTACATCAGCATTAACATATGTTGATGTATTGTGGGCAATGTATTATTGATAATAATAATCCTTGCATAACATTATAGGCCTCTATGAATAATTTGATATAATTATTTTTAGCTAAAATGGTAAGCTGTAGTATGGTTGTGTAGTTTGTAAATATGATTTGTACAAATATGTAAAAATAAGTGTATGCTATTAAATGTCCCTAAATGTGTGGTGTAAATATGCCTCGATTATATCAACTCACATACTGACATTTATCAAGTGCATGCATTAAACTAGTCTAAATGGACATGAGTGATATAATAGATGCATATTCATGACACTGAGCCAATGTTGGTATGACAACATGGTGCCAATCACCTCAAGTTACATCTTTACAACTTACATCTGGCCTCCAGCAAGAAAACTCACTTTTACAGTCTCCAAAGTGCATGTACTTCACAGTATCATCATGTCAACGTCCCGCCACTGACATGCAGTTCATTTTAATGTCAAGGTAATGCCATGTGTCCCTGCGGTCGGCACACGAGGTAAAATTGAGTGAGCGTCTCCACACGCCAAAATATTACCGTTGCCATAAATATCCTCTACTGACCTTCTCCTTTCTCCCGTCCTTCACGCAAGCATCATTCGCGTTGATCTACAGGCTGGGTCTCAACCTTGTGGTGCTGTGTAGATCATTTTAAGAGAGATCTGCTCAGGAGATGATGATAGCCACCAGGTCTTCATCTCAACTCCTAGTAGAAAACCATCATCATAAAGAGTATGAGTCTGATAATACGGTAATCAGCGTAACATATAACGACATGTCGGGACATTTAGGTGTGAAGGATGGAAATGTCACAAAGCAATGTATACGCCCAAGATCATCTTTTTTTCATAAAATACACCTCCTGTTTAATATAAAGTGAAGTTACAACTTGTGCAATGTCTGATCCATGTTTTTCTTCTGGATCAAATCTATGAGCTCGTGGATCATCAATTTATCGGTGTAGCTTGATGTATCGTTACACCTCTAATACGTATTGAATTCAGCAGCAATATAACACAGTATAAAGTAATGTTGCACCCATACAATATAATAAACATTTTGTCAAGAGCATCTGTGCATCTGTATCCTAAGCACAGAAAGCATTAGTCAACATCATCATAACCTCGATTATTTTTATGACTCACATGGAGGCTTCACATGGATCTGAGACTTGATGGCCTTCACTTGTACCATCTGGATCAAATAAGCGGAAATTAATTGAATGAAAGCAGCATAAAAATATTTTAATCCCCAATGAATATTCCACCAAACTGGTTTGGCCTTTTGAAGGAAAAACACTGCTGGAAAAATAAAATATAATATCTGACATTTGCTACCAAATATTAACCTTATATTAGGTCCACATTTGTGGTAATATTCTTAATTTAGATACAGCTTCAATAAAGTAAACCTCACAACATTATTTAGTCCACAAATTTGCCAATTGATATGATTTTCAGAGAAACAATGACAAATAAAGTATATCAATATAATTGCCACATTACATTCCAGAATAAATTAGTCAAACAAACATAATAATATTGATCACTTGCAAATATATAATTGTTAGATGTATGATCATACAAAGCAGTATACTGCATTCAATATATTCTTCATCTACATTTTACTTAAAACATGTTTATGTATTTCCCCATGTATCATAATATATGAAAATATACAGATATCCAGTAAGTTTTTCCATATATTCTAGGTCCAGGCATAATTACTGCTTTGTTGAAATATTAACAGTGCATTTTCTGAATATAGTTTCTTCAGTTTAGTAGTTAAATTGTGAATAAATGTTCTCAATATTCTATCATTTGTGATCTGAATAATGCAAGTACTGAATGCACTGCAGTTACATCAGCTTGGAGATGTTTAAATGGTGAAGAAATGTTCAATGTTGCCAAGCTACTTAAAGATCCATAATTTCAGTAGTTTGGAGATTTTGAATGAATTGAGAATAAATATCCAGTGTTAATAAGTTCCTGAAAATTTTAAATAGATGTTCAGTGTTGCAAAGCACAAAAAAATTCTATAATTTTAGAATCGTGGAAATATTTAAATTGTGAATAAATATTCAATGTTGAAAAGCTGCTGAAAATTCCATGATTTCAGTAGTTTGGAAATATTTAACTGAATAAATGTTAAATGTTGGCAAGCCACTAAAAATTCTATAATTTTAGTAGTTTTGAGATGTTTAAACTGTGAGTAAATGTTCAATGTTGCCATGCTACAGAATATTCCATAATTCAGTGTGGAAATAATTATGAATAAATATCCAGTGATGCCAAGCTACTGAAAAACTGGAGATGTTTAAGTTGTGAATAAATGTTTTTTATGAAACAGAATTTACAGAAATTTCCACATGTCCATATTTTTTTCCTTTCATAACGCTTACATAAGAGAGTGGGAACGGGGTTATTAGAGAGAGCATTAAATCCCACTCCAAGTGCATTTATCTCTGACCTTTCTCCCTGCAGCTAACAGCAAGGTCACACAGAGTTTAGGGTGTCTTTGATGAAAAGGTCAAAAGTCATTCCCTCGACCAAAGGCCACCACCGAAACCTGTAGGGGCTGGAATATCCTGAGTGATATTCAAAAAGCACGAGCATGAAGGGATTATATACATCACACTATAAAGCTGATCTTAGGTCAGTCTCGAGTCTAAGCCAAATGAGCAAATGAGCCGCTGCTGCCCACACATGCCCCACTCCGGAACTGGGGTGTAGAGAGCACGGCGAGAGTTTACCTCACGTGAAAATAATCCACATGGATGCTGCTAACAGACCATCCATACAGCCATACATGTTGAACACAACACTCCGCCGCCAGACTTCTTCACTGTGATTCCTACACTAGCGCTGGTGAGAAAACATGGCGGAGCAGGAAGCGCTAGCAGTTCTACCTGGTGGACGGAGCTTCTCAGATAGGAGGGTGAAGTTAATTAAATGTCCCCCACTGTGATGTAGAAGTAGGTGAGAAATCTAAATGTGACTCTGCACGGCGAAACCAGTCGCTTGTCGCAACGGAGGTTTCCGAGAAAAACGAGCGTTTATGTTGCGTGGGGTAAAATTTTGGATTTTTAGTTTTTAGTGTTTTGAAACAGTGGAAGGTCTATACTGTACTGCTGTGAATAAATCTTGAGGTGAGGAATTCAATTCCAGCAGAATGTTAAACGTTTCTGTTTTGACCGCTCTACTTCAATATTTACGGTAAATCCACTGGTTGACTAGCGTGAAGATATTTCTCCGGAATCCCTCTTCGTCTCCCGAGTTCAGTTAACCTAACGCAGGTAGGCTATCCGTGTGGCTGTGAATGCAGCGTAGGCTACCGTAAATGCAAACGTAGCCGCGACCGCACCAAGCGTCTGTGAGTGCTACGGCGATAGTCAACTTCAAAGGCAGATTTCTCTGTTTCTCACTTGGCGTGACAGGAGAAACCCGACTCCTCTGAATGTTGATATCTCAGTCATATGTCGTCCGATTCATTCCATATAGGTATCGTTTTGAAGCTTGATTTATGCCCTTTCATGAAAACATAATAACTCAATTTTGAAAATTTGCAACAAGCGACTGGTTTTGCCGTGCAGTCACAAATGGCTCGTTTAAGCACACGATTTCTGACATTCGCACATTAATACTAACACAGCTGACCTTTTTCATCAAACGTACAGTGTGTGTAGAGGCAGTACAGAAACAAAAGGATGTCCAAAGAACAGAAAAAGTGATTTTATTTATAATATGGGACCTTTAAGTATGAGTTTCAGTCTCTATTTTAATTCGTACGTACTGTTTATATAAGATACTTTAGTGCTCAAGTTGTGTTCTACTGCAGTCATTTCCTTTATAAGGAATCTTTAAGACCTGGCCTAAAGTCTCGGGGAGATTCTCAGTTGTTGCTCTGAGACTTCACACCTCAGATCTCCTCCATACGTTGACATCTTAAAGTCTGGCTTAAATGCATTTGAATCTGGCTACTTGAATGTTCTCTCTGTAACACTGCCTACTTTTACATACTTTAAGAGTAGTCTTAGTCGGCACTTTGGACAAACTTCACTAAATAAAACTTGACTTGATTTCACTTAAAGTGACTAGTTTCCAGCCTGCACTTCTGCACCAGAGGTGTCTGTTTACTTTGTGCGTACTGTATGAACCTGAATAAACGCAGGATTGTCCAGTCGCCTTAAAAAAGCTGCATTTGTGTTTTCGGGTCAAAGCGGAGGTTCTGCATTGTGGCAGCGTGTGTAAGTGTGTATCTCAGACTTTCCCTTCACTGTGACGGTGCAGCTAACACACACACACACACACACACACACACACACACACACACACACACTACATGACCTTTCCTCCTGACCTCATGCCGGGTTATTTTTACTGGAGTCAAAATGCCAGTGTTACAGTATACCAGTGACCTTCCTCTCTCTCTCTCTCTCTCTCTCTCTCTCACACACACACACACAAGCACAGTCTTGTATTACTATCTTTGTGAGGTCTTTCCATAGGCTCCCATAATGACTAGAAGTATATCATTTTACACCTAATCCTAACCTTAACCTCAGTAACCAAAAGCACATCTTTTATCTCTTTTAGTTTCTCAAATAAAACAAGCATATTTTCTATAAAGTCATTTCTCCTCATGGGGACCTCACAAATGTCCACACAAAGCCCAAAAAACAGATAAAAGTGATTTTAGGGGACAAAAAGGTCCCCACAATGCGATAAATACATGAACACACACTTCTTACTTAACTCCATTTTCCAGTAGCTTATCACTTGTTAAGCTACTTTTAAAATGCTATAACTTCAAACTTAACTTTTGCACAAATAGTGACGTAGCTAGCTACTGCTATACCGTGTTGGGAGACATCTGACTACAAATAGTGACATTAGTAACGTTACGACTTTTTGCCGTAGCTTATTAGTTGCGAAGCTACTTTTATAATGCTGTAGCTTTAAAAATAACTAATTACTCATTTAAAGAACTAACTGCCTTTTTTTAGTAAATAGTGATGTAGCCATGCAGTGTTGTAGTGTAGCTAACTACTGTACAGAGTTAAAGAGTATCTAACTTCAAGTAGCCACACCTCCAACGTAAACTACTTTTCCAGTAGCTTATCAGTTGTACTGTAGCTTTAAAAGTAACTTCATTTTTATACAAATAGTGACGTAGCTGGTAGTGTAGCTAACTACTATACAGCGTGTTGGAGAGCAGCTAACCACAAGTAGTGACGTTCAGTGTTGTGCAAGTTATTTGCAAAGTGTAATACACTATACATTACTTGTTACTGGTATTCAAATGTAATCTGCTACCTTACAATATTACTGTGTCAGAATTGTAATTGCTACATGACTTCTGTAACTTTTCAGTTACTTTCACCAAAATAACTGTGAAGATACTTGACTTTCTAATATGAGAAAAAATATTGCAGATCATTACATGCCCAGTAGAAGGTGATGTTTGTAGCATAATGATTATGTGCTAACCAGACTACAAACAATAATATAACTGGCAAAGTAAGAAACATCAACAGCCAAAATGAAAAATGACCAGAATCTGAATAACATCAGAATAGAGGTGGAATAAATATTAAGTCTAGGCTTGTTCATCATTAAACAAAACAAAACTATATCCCACACTAACGCTCACTATAATGAGAAGAAAAGATGCATTTTTTCTTACGATTGTCATTCCTTTATTCTCTTTGAATTCAAGAGATTCACAACGTAAGTCATGCAGAATGCTCGATGGGTGTAGCTTATGATTTCTCATTGTACAGTACAATACAATACGGACGACTATTCCTCAGCCTCAGTGATTTCAGTTTGAAAAAAAAGAACATAGGCTGAACACAGCCCGTAACAGCTAAGACAAGACAGGCCAAATAAAGAGCCGTAGGCATATGCCTTCAAAAAAGACAACAAAACAGAATCAATTAGGATTCTTAATAAAGTCAGGTAAGTGCTATTTCTCAACGTCGATAGTCCACCTCGCAAAAGTACTGTCTTCTGCCATCTCACCGGAGAAGCAAGTATGGCGTCACATCAATGCCAAAACTAGAGTGAGCAAAATGGCTTGCCGCCAAAATTTCGCAGGCGTAAATTTGAAACTCAAGAGCACAAAATTAAGAACCGAGTGCGCGGTTGTGATAATACTGTGCGCAAACTGTATTTTTCCTTTCTCGAATGTCTTTTTTCCTCTCGATCTGTTAAATGTCCTTGTGCGCAACTACGTTTTTCAGTATCTTATTAGTTGTGAAGCTACTTGCAAAATACTGTAGCACTACTACTTTTTAGTTTTATAAATAGAGATGTAGCGACGTAGTCATGTAGCTTGTACTGTGGCTAACTACTATACAGCGTGGTAAATAGTGATGTTGCTAAGTTAATCAGTTAACCAAGTTCATTAGTTATCTAAGTAATCAGTTGTGAAGCTAGTATTAAAATGCAGAAACTAAAAAATAACATTATTTTCATAAATAGCTTATACTGTAGCTAACTACTATACAGTGTGGGGCAGTAGCTAAGAACAAGTAGTGATGTTACTAATGTAACTATTTTTTTCAGTAGCTTTTTAAAATGCTGTAGCTTTAAAAATATTATTTTTTGTACAAATAGTGACGTAGGTTGCAGTGTAGCTAACTACTGCACTTAAACAGTGTGGGGATGTAGCTAACTACAAGTAGCGACGCTACAACTTTAACTACTTTTTTAGGTAGAGTATCAGTAGTTAAGTAGTCACGTTTAGGGAGAGTATTTCAAAATGCTGAAGCTTTAAAAGTAACTTTTCACAAAACGTTTTTCACCAAACGATATGGAAAGAGGAAAAATCTCTCTTAACAAAGACAGCTATTTTTCACCAGCAGCTGTTTCCGATTTGGTGTCAAATTGGCAGGAGTGGCAACTGATAGGCCGCAGAGTTCACGTTGCATCACGGCGTGCTTTTGGCAGCTGCGAGATGGAGTCGGGGGACGAAGTCCATCTCGGCCAGCGAGAATCTGTGTCGGTGAAACAGCTTGGATGTAGTAGCTACTTTTTTCCTCTGTCGCTTGTAGTGTAGCTACGTATCTTAAAACAGTAGCTTGGCCGTAGCTTAGCTACTTTTAATCAGAAGTAGCCATTAAAAACTAGAGCATTTTGTGGGTTTTAGGGGCGACCCTGGTGTCCGGCAGCGAGGGGAAAGCCTTGTGTCTGGCGAGTCGCTGCCAAACAGTTTGACAAACTTGTCTAGTCACTTTAGAGGCAAGAGTAAAAATAGAGCGGGCTGAAAATAGCGAGCGTTTCCCTGCGCGCTGGGGCTGGGTCTCAAGTCTCCTCTACG
The DNA here is from genome assembly GCA_032718565.1 of Distichodus sexfasciatus. NCBI lineage: Eukaryota > Metazoa > Chordata > Actinopteri > Characiformes > Distichodontidae > Distichodus > Distichodus sexfasciatus. The sequence goes on from JAVGVS010000827.1 coordinate 78,565, forward strand.
CGGCCACTTTTAAACCGTACCGCACTGCAGGAAGAATATTTTACCGCTTTAATATTCAGATTGAGAAATGAAGATTATCTGCCGTATTAATGTTGATGTTAATGGGAAAGTGTAACTTAGGTGCAAAAGAGTGGAATAACATTTTTACGTAGAAGAAAGTAAACTTGAAGTGAAAGCACTAGAAATGTGTGAAGAAAACGACCACAAATGTCTCATTATAAATTTATAATCACCTCCACCTCCTCTCTCTATTCCTTCCCTCCCTCCATCCCTTCCTCCCCTACTCACTCGCTCCCTCCCTCCCTCCTCTCCTTTCTCCCCCTCTCTCTATCCCCTGCTCTCTCCCTTTATTTCATTCCTCCCTTTCGTCCATCCATCCACCCATCCATCCATCCATCATCTCTCTCCCTCCTCACTTTTCTCCCTTTCTCCCCCTCTCTCTATCCCCTGCTCTCTCCCTTTATTTCATTCCTCCCTTTCGTCCATCCATCCACCCATCCATCCATCCATCCATCCATCATCTCTCTCCCTCCTCACTTTTCTCCCTTTCCTCCCTTTCTCTATCCCCTGCACTCACCCTTTATTTCATTCCTCCCTTTCGTCCTCCCTCCCTCCCCTCCTCACCTCCTTCCTCCCTTTTTCCTTTCCTCCCTCCCTCCATAATTTCTCTCCCTCCTCACTTTTCTCCCTTTCTATCTCCTGCTCTCTTCCTTTATTTCATCCTCCCTTCATCATCTCTCTCTCTCACTCACCTCCTCTCTCCCTTTCATCCCGCTCTCCCCTCCATTCTGCATTTCTCTGCCCTTCCTTCCTCTTGCTCTCCCTCCCTCCCTCTCTTACTCCATCCCTTCCTCACATTCTCTCCTCTTCTGTCCCTCCCTCTCCCCATTTTCGATCCCTCCTTCTATCCATTCCATCCTGCTTTTCTTCCTCTATCTCTCCGCCCTCCCACTTTTTCCCTCCCTCCATCCCTTCCTCCGCTACTCACTACCTCCCTCCATCCCTTCCTCTCCTTCTTACTCTCTCCATCCCTCTCTCCTCCCCTCTCTCTTCCTCCGCCCATTTTCTCTCCCTTACTCTCTCCCCTCCATCCCACATTTCTCTCCCCCCTTCTTTCCTCTCCCTCTTCTCTCTCCACCTTCTCCCTCCCTCCATCTCTCCCTCGCTGCAGCGTGTGTATTACCTGTCGTTGGAGTTCTACATGGGTCGTACTCTGCAGAACACCATGGTGAACTTGGCTCTGGAGAATGCGTGTGATGAAGCCATGTACCAGGTCTGTCTCATCTCAACCTTCACCAGCTCCCACTGCTTCAACATCAGCATGTTACACTACAAATTATCAGCAAAATCACAGTCACCGTTTTCTCCACTTTAGTAAAAAGTCGGCTTATTTTACTCTGTGGTAAGCACCATAAGTTGTAGTGGAGTTGTTACCAGCTCTAATGACTGACGCTGCTGTTCTTCTCTTCCCCTATCCTCCTCCTCATCAGCTGGGTATGGACATGGAGGAGCTGGAGGACATCGAGGAGGACGCTGGACTGGGGAACGGAGGTCTGGGACGTCTGGCTGGTGAGCGACACACGCTGTAAAAATTATTTGATCAATTTGTTACAGTAACAGACTTTTTTCAACTTTATCATTTATGCAGTTTCTAGAGTCAGAACGTTTTCAAGTCAGTTCACAGAAAGGACCATTTGAAGCCGCCGTATTAACTTAAAACCTAAAAACTAACAAGACAAGTGCAAAATATTACACAAACACAATCTACAGTACTGTGCAAAAGTTTTAGGCAGGTGTGAAAAAATGCTGTAAACAAAGAATACTTTAAAAAATGGAATCATTTATTTTCATCAATCAACAAAATGCAGTGAATGAACAAAAGAGAAATCTAAATCAAATCAATATTTGGTGTGACCACCCTTTGCCTTCAAAACAGCATCAGTTCTTCTAGGTACACTTGCACACAGTTTTTGAAGGAACTCGGCTGGTAGGTTGTTCCAAACATCTTGGAGAACTAACCACAGACCTATAATCCTATAATCCTACAAAATAATAAAATGACTATAATCCTACAAAATAATATAATGACTATAATCCTACAAAATAATATAATGACTATAATCCTACAAAATAATATAATGACTACAAAATAATATAATGACTATAATCCTACAAAATAATATAATGACTATAATCCTACAAAATCCCTGACTTTGTGCAAGTGTACCTAGAAGAATTGGTGCTGGTTTGAAGGCAATAGGTAGTAACACCAAATATTGATTTGATTTAGATTTTTCTTTTGTTCGCTCACTTTGCATTTTCTAAATTGATAAAAAAATAAACAATCATTATTTATATTTCTGAAAACATTCTTTGTTTACAGCATTTTTTCACACCTGCCTAAAACTTTTGCACAGTACTGTATATCTACATAAAACTGTCCTTGTAAACAACAGAAACAGAATATTATATACCATTTAGTCTTAAATATGTCAGTGAAGAATGGGAAGAATTTTCCGAAATCATTTTACTTCTGCTGAAATAAAAGGGTTGTGTGTGTGTGTGGTGTGTGTGTAGTTAATCACCTAATTCTCCTCTTCCTCAGCCTGCTTTCTGGACTCCATGGCAACTCTAGGTCTGGCTGCGTACGGCTACGGCATTCGCTACGAGTTTGGCATCTTTAACCAGAAAATTGTCAGTGGCTGGCAGGTGAGTCTCTCTCTCTCTCTCTCTCTATCTCTCTCTTCACTATACTTTTGGAGACATGAGACATATCGAGTGTCACAGACATTCGTGTTGGCGTGGGTTTCCTCCCACTATCCAGAAGCATGCATCATAGGTTAATCAGCGACTCCGTAAGGTGTGAATGAGAGTGTGACCCCGGTTGGGACTCAGCGGTTCGGATAATGAATGACTGAATGAACGAATGAATGAATGAATGCTCAGCCCTGTGACAAATATATTTTTTCAATTAAAATTGCTGTGGGTGAGTGCATGTTAAATGCTGAATCCCCTGCATGTCATTGGCTAACAGGTGGAGGAAGCTGATGATTGGCTGCGCTATGGCAACCCGTGGGAGAAGGCCCGCCCTGAATACATGCGCCCCGTCCACTTCTACGGCAGAACCGAGCATCACCCAGATGGAGTCAAGTGGGTAGACACTCAGGTGAGATTCATTACAGCTTCTGTCTCTCAACAATAACAAAAAAAAAACAACACACACTTTTGGGACCCTGAGCAAAACCCTTAAGATACGTGGGTCAGGGTCCTAAAAGTGGGTTTTTGGGTGTTCTCAGATAAAAAAAAAATTAAGACTAGGGTTGCAAATTAAGATTAAGATTAAGACTGAGAGTTCAAATCCGGGGACACTCAAAAAAGCCATGTTGCTCAGGGTCCAAAAAGTGTTTTAAAATTACGATTGGAGGTTCAAATTAAGATTAAGATTGAGGGTTAAAATTAAAATTAACAAAGGAGGTTCAAATTAAAATTAAGACTAAGATTGGAAGTTCAAATTAAGATTAAGATTGGAGCGTCAAGTTAAAATAAAGATTGAGGGTTAAAATTAAAATTAACAATGGAGGTTCAAATTAAAATTAAGATTAAGATTGGACGTTTAAATTAAGATCAAGATTAAGATTGGTGGTTCAAATTAAAATTAAGATTGGAGGTTCAAATTAAGATTAAGAATGGAGGTTCAAGTTAAGATTACCAATGGAGGTTCAAATTAAGACTAAGATTGGTGGTTCAAATTAAAATGAAGATTAAGAATAAGATTTGGGGTTCAAATTAAGATTAAGACTGGGAGTTGAAATCTGGGGAAACCTCAAATAAAACCACTTTTGGGGCCCTGAGCAAAACCTTTAACCTCATGTTACTTCAGAAAGACTGTCACCGGAGACAGAGGATGAGAAATTTGCACCTTTCCCGTTGGGGTTATAGGAAAATATATATTTGTGATGTCAACAAAACAGTTTTCGTTATGTCGAGGTCCTGGGAAAAACAGCTTGTGATCCAAGCCTCCAGACACCGTTGTTCATCACGCAGCTCTACACTAGGCTTGGTGTGTTTTGTGCTTGACCGGATTTTATTGGCAGGTGGTGCTGGCGCTGCCCTACGACACTCCCGTACCCGGCTACAGAAACAACGTGGTCAACACTATGAGGCTGTGGTCTGCCAAAGCACCATGCGAGTTCAACCTGAAAGACTGTGAGTCTCACTCACACTCACACACTCAAACGCACACACACAACTAGGCCTGGGCCGGTTTCCAGTTTCGAGGTATCTCCTGTCGTATTGTTGATGTGGTAATAACTGGCTGTTTTTGTGTTTTTAACATTTTGAGCTTTTTTTGGGACGTCCTTCTGTCCCTTTATTTATGGGATTATATTTTTGGAATAGTGTGTGCTACATGAGCATGCTTTATATTGTTGCCCAGAGCGACTCGTTTTAATACCACAGATTTTTACTGTTTTGCCTCAATTTTAAAAAGAATTTTGCTCACCATTCAACTTTCAACTTGCGTTCTTCTTCAACATGAAGTGACATTACATTATGTATGATGTCTGATCGATATATAACTATGGGTTCAGACTAAGATTAAGGTTAACATTGGTGGCTGGTTTCTGGAGCGTGGATTAAGCCTAGTCTTAGACTAAATTGCATTATCAGTGGAGACGCACAGCTGAAATTCAAAGGTAGTCTAGGCTTAATCTTAAACATAGTTGGTAAAACTGGACCTGGGGATGTGAATCTGGTGAAACGCGTTGCTTGGGGTCCCAAAAGTGGGTGTGGTTCAAATTAAGATTAAGACTGAGGTTTCAAATTAAGATTAAGACTTTATTAAGTTTGAGGGTTTACATCTGGGGACTCCCTCTATCTAGGGTGCTACGGTTCAAAACTTATTAGGCAAAACGTAAAATAGCTTGTTATAGCGCCACCAACTGGCAGAGTGGTGCAATTTTTTTTTGCCTGAGTAGTGGGTGGGGTACGTGACCTACCTGCCAAATTTCAAAGCTGTAGGTCTTACAGTTTTTGCTCCACAAAAGGTTTAGCATATTACGCAAATTAGTGAGAAATCCAATATGGCGGAAATAGATGTGAGGGTCTAAAAAGATTCGGGTTGACCCATGGAGTAAGATGGTGTGATTTTTGAGAATCGGAGCTACGGTTCAAAAGTTATTTGGCAAAACGCAAATTTTTTACGAAAAACACAAAATAGCTTATTATAGCGCCACCAACTGGCATAGTGGTGTGGGTTTTTTTGCCTGAGTAGTGGGTGGGGTACTGGACCTACCTGCCAAATTTCAAAGCTGTAGGTTTTACAGTTTTTCTCCACAACGCGTTTTGAGGCAGAAAAATAATTCCAAAAATAAATAAATAAATAAAAAATCAGCATGATTCCACTAGGGTTCCACACAGTGGTTCCGCTGCATGGCCCCCTAATTAAGGGATGTATGATTGATATTTTCATACTAGAGGCTCGTTGATCATAAAATCAACGTATAGACGTATTTCAATGTATCGTCACAGCCCTAGTGTGAACACTACAGACAACCGGCTTTAAATTAATTGTATAACTTAATTTTATAACTTTATTATGTCATTTCATTAGACATTTCAACAATTTTCAGCTAAAACCAGTATACTGTGATACCATGACATTTTTGCTTAAGGTTATAAACTATCAGAATCAAAAAATCAAGACGTAACTAAATATACACCTTTACCCTCTTCTTCTGTCCAGTCAACATCGGTGGCTACATCCAGGCAGTTCTGGACCGGAACCTGGCCGAGAACATCTCCCGAGTTCTCTACCCCAACGACAACGTCAGTAGAGAATTTCCTTTAAATGGTTTTGTTAAAATTTGTGTAACAAAATTGGGCTACATTTTTCTCGGCTTGCCTCTGTTTTTTGCAGTTCTTCGAGGGGAAGGAGCTGCGTCTGAAGCAGGAGTACTTTGTGGTGGCCGCCACCCTCCAGGACATCATCCGCCGCTTCAAGGTCTCTAAATTCGGCTCCAGGGACATCGTGCGCACTGATTTCACCACTCTGCCTGATAAGGTTGGCCGTCTTCGTCACTGTGTGTGTCCCAAAAACAAACAATCGCGTAGAATGAAATCATTTTTGGTAAACTCTTTAAGTCGAGGTGGACAGTTCCGGTCCTGGAGGGTCAGTTTCCCCTCCTACCTGGTGAGTCTCAACCTGAGGCCAGGTGTAAATGCTTTGAAATCAAGTATGATGGAAAACCTGGATTCTGGCCTTCTAGGACCGGAACTGTTCACTCACGTCTTAAATCTTTAAGATTTAAAATAAGTTTAAGAGTTTAAACGTTTGAAATTGGGGGCAGGTGGTAGTGTAACGGTTAGGGAGTTGCGGAAGGCTGCCGGTTCAAGTCCCGGACCGATAAAAGTACCGCTGATGTACTCATGAGCAAGGCACATTGTGATTATAAACTACACGCGGCTATATGGGAGAAGTGTGTGGTAAAGTGCAGTGTGCCTTTTTTTGGTGGTGAAGTGGCACAAAAAGGAAAAGGGTGAGAAATGGCAGGGGGGTGACATGAGTCGGTCTGTGTGTTGTTTGAAGAGCAGCTCTAGAGACAAAAATCACTTTTTCCAGAGACAACGTTGAGCCAACTCAACCAGCACCAACGTGCAGCAGCCGTTCTGCACCAGTGCACTCACAACATGCTAGCTAAGGTGGTGGAGGAGGAGGAAGAGGAGGAGGAGGAGGAGAGTTCACCAATTCAATATTTTATATACTGTATATAGTACATAGTAATATAGTATATTGTCATTTGCACACTAGTGTTTATATATATATTTATAGACTCGCTGTATATTGAATCTGCCGACAATATTCTAAACTGGCAGATCTGAGAACGAGAGGCGTAGACTCTATTTCTCCTTTTTTGGTGGTAAATCGTGTTCGTCTCTGTGCTGGCCCCAGGTGGCCATCCAGCTGAACGACACTCACCCCGCTATGGCCATTCCCGAGCTGATGAGAGTGCTGGTGGATGAGGAGAAGTTGCCCTGGAACAAGGTAAGACTAAATGCTCAGCTTTCCTGGCTTTCTTTCGGCTTGTGTCACTGTGCTGTTACTCTAATCTACGCCACGTCAGACTACTTCTTGAAGATTTGTGCTGCTGGTAGGACACTCAAGAGTTTGTAGATTGTAGCTTCAAATCAGTGCTGATTTTAGTCGGTGTTTAGATTTAGTCCTGGTCTTTAGAAGGTGGACGGATGGATAGGTAGATAGATGGAGCGATGGAGGGTTGGAGAGGTGGATAATGGAGGGAGGGAGGGAGGAAGAGATGGATAGAGGGATGGATAGATAGACCGCCAGACAGACAGATAGATAGACAGATAGATAGATAGATAGACAGACGGATAGATAGATAGATGGACAGATAGATAGAGGGATAGACAGATAGACAGACAGATAGACGGATAGATGGACGGATGGATGGACGGATGGATGGACGGATAGATAGATAGATAGATAGATAGATAGATAGATAGATAGATAGATAGATAGATAGATAGATAGAT